>CM053029.1:454069384-454083498 GCA_028564925.1 Lithobates sylvaticus | reverse complement strand
GGGGGTGGTACATTTTAAAGCACCTTTTTGAAGCACCTGATTAGAGCCATAGGCTCTAATAGGCTTCAAAATAGGGTTGGCTCTGGGCGCAGAGAGTGGGCCCTGATCCCACCCAATTGTGTGATGATAGTGAATTAATTTTCGTACTAACTTTCCTCCCTGCCAATCAGGAGGCAGGGCGTCAGGCCTGTCAGACCTGTTTCCTGATTGGCCAAAGTGCCAGGCCACCCTATTGGATGCGGACTCAGCGGAGGAGACATACACTCATAGCGGAGGTCACCGCCTCTCTGGTGCACTCACTGCACTAAGAGGAACTGCTGCCTGGTGGTAAGTGACAGGGGGGTCTGTAAGAGACGTGCACGATGGTGGGGTGGTTGGGGGTGCTGCCAGAGCCATGAGCCCCACGAGTGGGGGGGGGGGGGGTCGGTGGGCACAGTGGCTACATATACTGGGAACAAGTGGCTGCATTTGATGGGCACAAGTGGCTGCATATGATGGGCACAAGTGGCTGCATATGATAGGCACAAGTGGCTGCATTTGATGGGCACAAGTGGCTGCATTTGATGGGCACAAGTGGCTGCATTTGATGGGCACAAGTGGCTGCGTATGATGGGCACAGGGAGGCTGCAATTGATGGGCACAGGGAGGCTGCAATTGATGGGTACAGTGAGGCTACAATTGATGGGCACAGTGAAGCTGCAATTGATGGGGGGGTTAAGTATTTTTCAGTTTGTTTGCACCTCCCCACCAAAAAAATTTTTGAGCACCAGCCACCACTGACTTTAAGAATATACACTATAGGATAGATTTACTAAGGCTCTATTCACACCATTGTGTTCCAGATCGCGGGCGGAATCTCTGCAATTCTTTCTGCGATTCTGATTCACCACAAAACACGGGATGTGCTTGCGTTCCCAGTTACTTTCAACGGCACCCAAATCGTGGAACTTCTTTTGGGAGACAGGCATCCCGCAATTCTGTATGCACAATTTTACCGCGATTCGTTGAAAGTCAATTACAGCAAAATGGCACCGCAATTTGGGTGCCATTAAAAGTAACGGGGATCGCAAGCGTGTCCCGCGTTTTGTGGCGATTTGGAATCACGGGCAGAATTGGGGCATTTCTGCCCGCAATCAGGAAAGCCATTGTGTGGAGCCTAAAACTGGAGCACTCACAATCTGGTTATGGGCATGGTAGCCAATCAGTTTCAAACTTCAGCTTGCTAAATTAGGCTTTGACAACAAAACCTGGAAGCTGATTGTAGGGCTGAAACTAGAGGGGGGCAGGAGGGTCATGTGTGCCGCATTAAGAGGGGCACTGTCATCCCCCATGCTCCAGGGGACGTCACACCTGGACAAGAGGGGGGGTTGAGGGCAGCATGTTCTAGAACCGATTGGCTGTATTTTTCTTTTGGAGCAGCTTAAAGCAGCTCCTCTTTCACGTGATGGCATTTAGCGGCTTCAGGAGGAAAATACAGACGATCTATTCTAGTAAATGCCACACCTGCCGCCCCTTCTCTCCCACCAGCTGCTGTGGGAAGGATCGTTTCTGGATGAAGGGGGAAGGAACCAGTAAATATATAATTTACTGACACCTTCTTTTTCTGAATGAACACAGTGAGTGATCAGTAGTGATCACACCTGTGTCTATTCATAACTGAGGCATAATAAACTGTGGTTACTATGCTTCAGTTTATGAATGAAAAGGACGCTGCTCGGCACAGAGCACTTCCCATTCATTCACTGTCCAGTGCAGCTGAGGCTGCAGAGAAAGGGATTGGGGAATCTCTATCCTCAGTCCCTTTCTCTATTTCAAAAGTGAAACATCAAGGGTCTGTTTAAACCCCTGATATTTCACCAAAGCCCCCCAACTGGGCTAATAAAAAAAAACTGTAAAAAAAAAGTAATACTAAATAATAAATAAAATTAAATTGTAAAAAGTAGGTAAAGAATTCAAATAAATAAACTATTGACCCCGTCCACTAGGGTTGCCATCTGTATGGATTTCTCCCGGACAGTCCGGTTTTTGAATGATGTGTTTGGGTTTACTTCTGCCCCAGACCCAGATACATAATTCACTGCACCGAGAGTGACATGTCTCCCCTCTCCCTGAAAGCAGCTTGGATCAGCAGAGCAGAGTGTCCGTGTATCAAAGCTCCTCCCCTCCTCCTCCTACTCCATTCTGTACACACGCGAGAAGGAGGGGGGAGCAGGGACCCGCTGATATCAGGTGTGTAGAAAGTTTTTATTATGCTCTGTAGATGGAGGAGGGAGGGGAAGAGAGTGTCTGGAAAGGAGGACAAGGTAGAAAATATGTGGAGTGATTGAGGGGTTAGGAGGATATGTGCTGGGGGAGGGGGGCTTTGGCAGGGGGAAGATATGCTAGAAGTGTGGGTTGGATTTGAAATCTTTGAACCTATCCTTGTACTCTCTCTCTTCCTTCCCAGAGGACCCCTCCAGCACATATCATACCCCCACCCCTCCCCCTTGCACTGGCCCTCTTCTCTCACAAAGCGCTCCCTCCCCCAGCACATATATGACCCCCCATGCGCCCCCAGCACATAGGGACACAGGCTGCATATGATGGGCACAGTGGCTGTATGATGGGCACAGAGGCTGCATATGATGGGCACAACGGCTGCATTTGATGGGCACAATGGCTGCATTTGATGGGCACAATGGCTGTATTTGATGGGTACAATGGCTGCATTTGATGGGCACAATGGCTGCATTTTCTGGGGCACAGTGAGGTTGCAATTGATGTTTTTTTTTCAAAATTTTTCAGTCAGTTTGTTTGCGCCCCCCCCAAAAAAAATGTTGAGCACCAGCCGCCACTGCCCCCCAGCACATATCTAACTCTCCCCACCCTCCTGCTAGCACTAGCTCTCTCCCCAGGACATATCTGACCCCTGCATTCTGTGCAGAACACTCACAATTCAGCCACGCGCACTGTTTGCTGTGGCGAGCTATGCGCCACACTACTCTCTTTCAGGTCACCAAAAGTGTCCCAGGTCTTTTACAATCTTATAGCGTATACCTACCCAACAAAAATGCCGCTGCTAAAGTGTTCAGGTTTGCCTCGAAGAAAAGGTGGCAACCCTACCGTCCACTGCCCTACTGACAACAACCTCTGTTCTACTGACACCGTCCTTTGCCCTACTGACACCATCCACTGTCCTACTAACACCGTCCACACACCAATCACTGCCTTTCTGACACTATCCACTGCTCTACTGACTGACACTGTACACTTTTAAGGTAGGCTAAGTTCATATTTTTACAGTGAAATTTGTTTTATTAATCTAAACATATTTTATGGGTATAAAAATGCTCTTTTTTTTATTTAACCATGGCACTTTAAGCCCTTCCTACTGTTAACACATGTTGTCCACACCCACTGTTTACCTAATGTCTAGCTTTGCCAAAGGCTGATTGGCTTCTATGCACCAGATTTTGCACTCTCCAGTTTTAGTAAATATCCCCTCCTTCCTTTTATCAAAATTGTAAAACATTTGTTTAAACAATATAAACCTTTATATAGGTGTAGTGTCAACCCCAAACAGCAAGAAAGCCATGAATTAAAGTGGAACAACCACCAAAACATTTTTTTTATTGCAACCAACAATCTTATCTAAAACCTCCTGGTACTTTCTGCTGAGCTTTAAAGCGGAGTTCCACTCATTTTTATGTTTATTAAAAGTCAGCAGCTACAAAAAGTGTAGCTGCTGACTTTTCTTAAACACACATTGACCTGTCACATGGTCCAGCAAAGCAGCTGCCTGAACCCTTACTTCTCTCCCTCGCCTCTTTGTGTTGCCAGCATTGCAAGTGTGGGCACCCGGCTGTGACAGCTGGTGGCTTCACAGCCGGGTGCGCTTTGATCGGGCAATCTTCTGGGACTTGTAACGTGTCCCAGAAGATTGCAAGAAGGGAGGGGGAGCAGGTACCTGTCAAAACTAGGTACCTTTTCCCCCACTCAAAAAAAAAATGACATGCCAAATGTGGCATATTTGGGGGGAGGAGTGCTTATAGTGGAACTTCCCCTTTTGGGTGGGGCCTCGCTTATAGCACTTGCTGCCAAATCACCTGTACGTCATTTAACTTTAAGTGGTTGTACTGGGGTGCTGCAGGCATCACATCGGTATTGTTTTTTAGCGCTGATGCTCAGCTCTCTTGTTATAACAACTGAAGTGGCTAACCAGCCGCTCTGTTGTTATTACAAGCAGCGGGAGGGGATGTGCCCCCCTCCCACCACCTTTCGCGGCTCACTCTGGCTCTCCCGTCCAACCGGGAGACCCGTACTACGAGCCAGCACGTCTGCCGGCTAGTCGTAGACCCGAAGAAAGCCGTAATTGGCTTTGATTGGGTCGCTGCCGCCATGGTAACCTGAAAGCGATGACATCACTTCCGGTTTGCCCGCATCTTAACAGCGCCACTTTTTTAAAATCAAAAGTATTAAAAATTGCAGAGCTTGGCACTCTGCTTTCAAGTGCAAAGGAGGGCATTGGGGTCTTATAGACCCCATATCTCTCCATAAAGAGTACCAGTCACATGCCTATTGCTGTCACAAGGATGTTTAAATTCCTTGTGACAGCAAAAAAGTGATGAAAAAAAAAATGTAAAGGAAAGTGTAAAAATATATAAAAAATGTAAAGTGCCCCCTTCCCCCTGTGCTAGCGCACAAAGGTGAACATGTGTGTCAGTCATGCACATCCGCAAACAGCAATCGTCCCACACATGTGAGGTATCGTTGCAAACGTTGGATTATGGACAGTAATTCTAGCACTAGACCCCTCTGTACATCTAAAGTGGTAACCTGTAAAGGCTTTTAAAGCGTTACCGATGGATAGTAAAATGGCGTTTATCGCCGTTGTGCAGATGTGCGAAATTTTAAAGTGTGACATGTTTGATATCTATTTACTCAGTGTGACATTATCTTTTGTACTTTACAAAAAAAAATTGGGTTATGTATTGTGTTTTTTCTGCCACCGGGCTTGGAGGAAAGGTCCTGTCCGGGGGTCAGGGGGCTCCTCATGGTTTCTTGCATCAGGGCCCTGAAGGTTCTAGTTACGCCACTGGTATACAGGGCTGTGTTACGGCTGTGGTACAGGACTTTCCATATAGCCATTTCAAATATCTTACTTTCTGTATAGGTATGGGTACTTTAGGGTAAACTACTGTGAGATTTGATTCTATTATTTCTGAGCAATTTTACTTGACAAATATGTGAACACAACTTTCCCTTTTATAATCTTTTTAGGACTGTATACTATAAGCTTTGTCCTTCCAAATCCACCCAAAATTTTCTTAAAATTAATGGCTCTGTAATATGAGGCTGTATCTGGACTATAAATCAGAGGGTCCAAAAGCTATTTTAACCACTTCAGCCCCGGAAGATTTGGCTGCTCAATGACCAGGCCATTTTTTTGGGATTCGGCACTGCGTCGCTTTAACTGACAATTGCACAGTCGTCCAACGCTGTACCCAAACAAAGTTGACTTCCTTTTTTTCCCCACAAATAAAGCTTTCTTGTGGCGGTATTTGCGTTTTTTATTTTTTGCGCTATAAACAAAAGAAGAACGACAATTAAAAAAACAAAAAAAAACACAATATCTTTTATTTTTTGCAATAATAAATAGCCCAAATTAAAAAAAATAAAAAAATAAAATGTTTTTTCTCAGTTTAGGCCGATATGTATTCTTTTGCATATTTTTGATAAAAAATAAAATAAAAATCGCAATAAGGTGTATATTGATTGGTTTGCACAAAAGTTATAGCATCTACAAAATAGGGGATAGATTTATGGCATTTTTATTATTATTTTTTTACTAGTAATGGCGGTGATCTGCGATTTGTATTGGGACTGCAATATTGTGGCGGACAAATCGGACACTTGACACATTTTTGGGACCAGTGACATTTATACAGAGATCAGTGCTATAAAAAATGCACTGATTACTGTATTAATGACACTGGCAGGGGTGCCTAATTAGTATGAACACACAATCTGTCTCTACTCTCCTGAAAGAACCGGGATGCACATCCCCGTTCTTGTTCTGCAATGAGCAATCGCGGGTGCCCAGTGGTCATCGCGCCTGCCTGGCACTCGCATCAGCTCCTGGGACACACTTCGGGCGCGCGCGCGATAGGCGCCGGATGGCATCTTAAAGAGCCGACGTACAGCTACGACGGCTCGCACAGGGGATATATAGTATAACTGTGGCGGCCGGTCCGGAAGTGGTTAAAGTATAATTTGACCTGTGGTTGAAGGAAAGAAAATTGCTAATGTATGGCCAGCCTGAGACAGAAAATAAGGGGGTATACTAAATTGTCATGAGGGCAGGGGGATTAAGGAATTCTTCCAATAGAGACAATTGTGCAACTGTTTAAGATGTGATTTCGCCACAGTTACGAGAAATTTCCTTCTGCTGCGTCCCCAAAAACAGGAAGTAAAAGAAAATCTCCCCAGCAAAACACAAACAGCAAAAAAATATAAAATAAATCCTACCCTGTTTGGCTATACATACACTTTAGCCCCTGTTCACACTGGTGCGGCTTTGAAATTGCTCTACATGGCTCTATGCAAGTCACAATGACACCAGCAAATAGTAGTGCAGGAACCTTTTTCAAAGTCACTGCCACGAGTCGTGGCAATTTGAACGTTTCCATTGCCAACAATGAAGTGTGACTTGTCATGCGATTTGGAACTGTCAAATTGCATGACAAATCGCACCGGTGTGAACAGGGCTAAATCTAAAATACATTGGTACATATGTGCTAGCGTACATCTGTATCAAATGATATCTAATCTATGACTAATCTCATTAACAGATTTTCATGCATTTATCCCATGCGGTAACTAAACACTGGCCATAGGCCAATCTGAGTTAGTTTCTCTTCCTCTTCATATTAAACCAGTCTATTGTTTGGGCCAGCTACAAATTAAATGGCCTCTAATGTCAGTCTGTAAACATCAATGTTTTTAATAAGGGAAATAGAATATTTTACCGGAATTGTGTCTGTTTTGAAAAAAACACAACAGTAATTTGAACTGTACATGACGTGGTATTAATGAAAGGTACTCTTATTGTACTGATAAATTTATAGGCACTGCTTTGCCATCTAGTGGCTTATTGCATTATTGCACAGAGCAATACAAGTGGACCCATCATTGCAATCCATAGTTAATTAGATCAGTGTGGCACAGGTTTGCTTAATTAAATCACTTTCTTTGGTGATCACAAAAATTATCTTTCTTGCCTTGCATTAAAAAACGGCTTAGTTTCATGACCTAACATCTAGAACGTCAATTATACGATTATATGGTCTTCGTATACCAATGACCCCTGTGCATGTCTCACACCATTAGAGGTTGCCAAGAATTTACTGTTTCCAATCAGAGAGACTTTGTTTGTCAGACATGCAGGGGATAGCATAACTAAACATTAAGGTACAAATGGGAAACTAAGCTTGTATATGTAATATTTGTGAATCTCTAAAAGTAAAATAATTTTATAACTAATTTTAATCACCTGTTAAGATGAAGTGCCTACTTCATCTTAAACTTGTTTAATGACATGAACAGACATGAAAAAAATCAATGTATCGTTAGGCTGGCCATACAAGGTGCAAATGTCACAGTGCAAATTCCTTTCCTGCAACCATGGGTTGCAGGAAAGGAATTTGCATGATTCCCCTATCAACACAGACAGTGTTGACAGGGGAATCAGAAATTGTCTTCTCCCGACAAGGGGGGCCAGGGGAGGGTGGGGGAAGCCGACAGTGAATATCGCGATAGGCTATAGCAGACACTAGCGATAATCGCAAGAGAATCTGGCAGGCTGGTTGTACCCAAGTTGATAAATTGCTAGTACATTCAGCCTGCCCATTAAAGGTTTGAATCTCGGCCTGTTTCTGCATAAGCGACCGAGATTCAAACTGTGTATGGCCTGCCTTTCTGTCTTTGTTTGTTAATCGATTGTTTACACCACTGCATTTAAGATGTCTATATTCCCAAAAGCTATTTCTTCACGAGAGGCTCCCAAACAAAATTGCCTGATTATTTGTGCTCTTAGTTTTCTGTGAAGTTGTTACATTAGATAACAAAAATACCTAGTGATCCTGCCAGTTGCTTTTCCTTATTCCTGGTGGCAGCGCTTTGCATGCCAAGGTTTTCTTTGCAAGATTACAAACTTGGCAACAAATCTGTCACATTTTTATATTTCAGTCTGTTAAAAAGGAAGTCAAAGTTAAGCTTACAGTTGCAGTAGGTTTTCTCTCTCCCTCAGAAATTGCAGCCTATTGCAATGAAGGCCCCACCCACAGACCAAAGCCGTGTAGTGAAGTGAAGAAGGGAACTATCAAATAGCCTGGATAAATAATCGAAAATAAAGTTGTTTTTGCTATTACAATTGCTGCGATTTAAGCTCTTGGTTACTGAGTCTTCCCAACCTATATGCTTAGAGGGAGGAATTATGGTTTACATACTCTCTAATGCACTATTTAACTCAGGAATATTTGTATTTAAGTGTAGTAATGAACCTTGAAGGAGCTTCTGGAATTTAATGGTCTTTTAGTCTTCCTACTGGTGATTTGCCTTATGCTGTACCCAGGCACTCACCAATGGTATCAAACTTCACCTATCTTTTTTTTTGCTAGTTTATTGGCTCTGTTGTCCTCGGAAAAGTATGTCCAAGGCAGATCAGGTTACCTTGTATCTTGGGCTCCTCTCACAGGCCAGTTGTAGACTTTTAAGCCCAGAAGGGCAATTGACTAAGCAGAACTCTTCTTCAACTTCAGCTTCCTTCCCAAGGGGCCTATATAGCATAAAGCTTGACTTCCCTGCAGCTATACCCTTCAGAGGCAGCACGCCTAGGAGGCAGAGAGCCTTCCACCACTACACCCTCTTCAAGTGAAAGCCTGGGGAGGAAAAGGACTGGACCCTTCCAATAAGTAACCTCTCCAGGCAAACACTGGGAGGGAGGAGCACACCATCACCTATATAGGCTTGGGAGACAGAGACTAGATGTTCTCTCTAAATATTTATACTCTTTCTTGGCTCACATCATTGGCATAAATCCCTTAGTGTATAAAAATAGTAATAAAATCAGCGCTAAAATAATATAAAATAACAAGTGAAAGTAGCAGCTGGCACAGTTCGTTGATATCCAAAACTATAATCCAAAAGTGCAGCGCTCGATAGCAAGAAGAATTCAATCAATTCTGGTGAGAAAAGGACCCTTCACCGCTTCAGATATGTCAGAGATTGCATAAAAAATAAAATAAAAATCGCAATAAGGTGTATATTGATTGGTTTGCACAAAGTTATAGCATCTACAAAATAGGGGATAGATTTATGGCATTTTTATTATTATTTTTTTACTAGTAATGGCGGTGATCTGCGATTTGTATTGGGATTGCAATATTGTGGCGGACAAATCGGACACTTGACATTTATACAGAGATCAGTGCTATAAAAATGCACTGATTACTGTATTAATGACACTGGCAGGGGTGCCTAATTAGTATGAACACACAATCTGTCTCTACTCTCCTGAAAGAACCGGGATGCACATCCCCGTTCTTGTTCTGCAATGAGCAATCGCGGGTGCCCAGTGGTCATCGCGCCTGCCTGGCACTCGCATCAGCTCCTGGGACACACTTCGGGCGCGCGCGATAGGCGCCGGATGGCATCTTAAAGAGCCGACGTACAGCTACGACGGCTCGCACAGGGGATATATAGTATAACTGTGGCGGCCGGTCCGGAAGTGGTTAAAGTATAATTTGACCTGTGGTTGAAGGAAAGAAAATTGCTAATGTATGGCCAGCCTGAGACAGAAAATAAGGGGGTATACTAAATTGTCATGAGGGCAGGGGGATTAAGGAATTCTTCCAATAGAGACAAATGTGCAACTGTTTAAGATGTGATTTCGCCACAGTTACGAGAAATTTCCTTCTGCTGCGTCCCCAAAAACAGGAAGTAAAAGAAAATCTCCCCAGCAAAACACAAACAGCAAAAAAATATAAAATAAATCCTACCCTGTTTGGCTATACATACACTTTAGCCCCTGTTCACACTGGTGTGGCTTTGAAATTGCTCTACATGGTTCTATGCAAGTCACAATGACACCAGCAAATAGTAGTGCAGGAACCTTTTTCAAAGTCACTGCCACGAGTCGTGGCAATTTGAACGTTTCCATTGCCGACAATGAAGTGTGACTTGTCATGCGATTTGGAACTGTCAAATTGCATGACAAATCGCACCGGTGTTAACGGGGCTAAATCTAAAATACATTGGTACATATGTGCTAGCGTACATCTGTATCAAATGATATCTAATCTATGACAAATCTCATTAACAGATTTTCATGCATTTATCCCATGCAGCAACTAAACACTGGCCAGAGGCCAATCTGAGTTTCATATTAAACCAGTCTATTGTTTGGGCCAGCTACAAATTAAATGGCCTCTAAAGCTGTCAGTCTGTAAACATCAATGTTTTTAATAAGGGAAATAAAATATTTTACCGGAATTGTGTCTGTTTTGAAAACACAACAGTAATTTGAACTGTACATGATGTGGTATTAATGAAAGGTACTCTTATTGTACTGATAAATTTATAGGCACTGCTTTGCCATCTAGTGGCTTATTGCATTATTGCACAGAGCAATACAAGTGGACCCATCATTGCAATCCATAGTTAATTAGGTTTGCTTAATTAAATCACTTTCTTTGGTGATCACAAAAATTATTTTTCTTGCCTTGCATTAAAAAAACTGCTTATTTTCATGACTTAACATCTAGAACGTCAATTATACGGTTATACCTCTAATCACACCATTAGAGGTTGCCAAGAATTTACTGTTTCCAATCAGAGAGACTTTGTTTGTCAGACATGCAGGGGATAGCATAACTAAACATTAAGGTACAAATGGGAAACTAAGCTTGTATATGTAATATTTGTGAATTTCTAAAAGTAAAATAATTGTATAACTAATTTTAATCACCTGTTAAGATGAAGTGCCTACTTCATCTTAAACTTGTTTAATGACATGAACAGACATGAAAAAAATCAATGTATCGTTAGGCTGGCCATACAAGGTGCAAATTTCACAGTGCAAATTTCTTTCCTGCAACCATGGGTTGCAGGAAAGGAATTTGCATGATTCCCCTATCAACACAGACAGACAGAAATTGTCTTCTCCCGACAAGGGGGGCCAGGGGAGGGTGGGGGAAGCCGATCCCTCTGGGAGAAGACAGTGAATATCGCGAGAGGCTATAGCAGACACTAGCGATAATCGCAAGAGAATCTGGCAGGCTGGTTGTACCCAAGTTGATAAATTGATAAACTTGGTACATTCAGCCTGCCCATTAACGTTTTGAATCTCGGCCTGTTCCTGCGTAAGCGACCGAGATTCGAACTGTGTATGGCCTGCCTTTCTGTCTTTGTTAATCAATTGTTTACACCACTGCATTTAACTCAGGAATATTTGTATTTAAGTGTAGTAATGAACCTTGAAGGAGCTGCTGGAATTTAATGGTCTTTTAGGTCTTCTTACTGATGATTTTCCTTTTGCTGTACCCAGGCACTCACCAATGGTATCACACTTCACCTATCTTTTTTTTTTTTGCTAGTTTATTGGCTCTGTTTTCCTTGGAAAAGTATGTCCAAGGCATATCAGGTTACCTTGTATCTTGGGCTCCTATCACAGGCCAGTTGTAGACTTTTAAGCCCAAAAGGGCAATTGACTAAGCAGAACTCTTCTTCAACTTCAGCTTCCTTCCCAAGGGGCCTATATAGCATAAAGCTTGACTTCCCTGCAGCTATACCCTTCAGAGGCCGCAAGCCTAGGAGGGAGAGAGCCTTCCACCACTACACCCTCTTTAAATGAAAGCCTGGGGAGGAAAAGGACTGGACCCTTCCAATAAGTAACCTCTCCAGGCAAACACTGGGAGGGAGGGGCACACCATCACCTATCTGGGCCTGGGAGACAAAGACTAGATGTTCTCTCTAAATATGTATGCTCTTTCTTGGCTCACATCATTGGCATAAATCCCTTAGTGATGGGCCAGAGAAGAATAAATATTCATAAACCAATACATTGTATCTTCTCACTCTATCTACAGACAATGTCCTTGGGCTTACGAGTAACCTAACAAACAAAGATAGCAATAACAAAGCTGAGGTTATCTGGCTAGTAACACACTTGTGCCTTGTACACGCGGTCGGACATTCCTACCACAAAATCCGTCTGATTTTTTCCATCGGATTTCGGCTGAAACTTGTTTTGCATACACATGGTCACACAAAGTTGTCGGAAAATCTGATCATTCCGAAAGAGGTGACGTCCAATACGTACGACGGGACTACGTAGAGGCCAGTATCCAATAGCTTTCGTCTCCAAATTTCTTCTGAGCATGCGTGGCACTTTGTGCGTCGGAATTCTGTACACACGATCAGAAAAAGTCTGATTGGATTTTGTTGTCGGAAAATTTTAGATCCTGCTCTCAATTTTTTTCCATCAGAAATTCCGATGGAAAAAGTCCGCTAGAGCCCACACACGATCGGATTTTCCGACAACATAATCCGATCGGACTTTTTCCATCGGAATATCCGACCGTGTGTATGGGGCATTACTGTTGTAATTTGCCCATAGATGGATTGAAATTCAGTTGGTTCAGCATGGCCATTCCTGCTCAACAGAAGTCTATATAATTAAAATGTAGTTCAAAGTATCTGCCTCAAAACAATTCTCTCATTTAACTACTTAAGGACTGGAAGGATTTGCCTCCTACCTGACCAGGCCATTTTTTGCGATACGGCACTGCGTTGTTTTAACTGATAATCGTGCAGTCATGCAACGCTGTACCCAAACAAAATTTATGTCAGTTTTTTTACCACAAATAGAGCTTTCTTTTGGTGGTATTTGATCACCTCTGCGGTTTTATTTTTTGTGCTATAAACAAAAAAAGACTGACAATTTTGAAAAAAATAATATATTTTTTACTTTTTGCTTTAATAAATATTCTAAATTGAAAAAAATTAATTCTATATCAGTTTAGGCCAATATGTATTCTTCTTCATATTTTTGGTAAAAAAAATCTCAATAAACGTATATTGATTGGTTTGCGCAAAAGTTATAGCATCTACATCTACTCGTAGGTTAATTGGCTTCTGTCTAAATTGGCCCTGGTATATGAATGTGAGTTAGGGACCTTAGATTGTAAGCTCCTTGAGGGTAAGGACCAATGTGAATGTACAATGTATATGTAAAGCACTGCGTAAATTGACGGCTTTATACCTAAAGTACCTTTAAATAATAATAATAATAATCTACAAAATAGGGGATAGATTTATGGCATTTTTTTTTTTACTAGTAATGGCTGTGATCAGTGATTTTTAACGGGACTGCGACATTGCAGCGGACAGATCGGACACTTTTGACACTTTTTTGGACCACTGACATTTATACAGCGATCAGTGCTAAAAATAGCCACTGATTACTGTATAAATGTCACTGGCAGGGAAGGGGTTAACACTAGGGGGCGATCAAGGGGTTAAGCATATCTCCCTGTACTCCCCTGACAGAACGGGGATCTGTTTACATTGACAAATCCCCGCTCTATCTCTCTGTGGAGTGATCGCGGGTGGCCAATGGACATCGCGGCTGCTGGCCACACACATCGGCTCTGGCGTCGCACCCCCTATTCCTCTTAAAGCAGCCAAGGTACAATGACAGTGTTTTCGTGCAGGGCAGCCAACCTGGTCCAGAAGTAGTTAATAAGGGTGTAATTATTTTCAGCAAATCTTAACAATACTTATATATATGTCTACACAAATATTCCACCTAATTGTATATTTATTGCCGAAATATGCCTGCTTTTTCCTTTAGAAATATTGCTCTATTCAAAAAAGGCTTGAAAGGTATACTTAAAATCACTTAAATTTTTCAGTTTTAAATGTCAAATAAAAATAGAATAATTTTTCTTTCAATCTTCTTGCTCTCTACCTCAGCACTATCAGCCTGTCCAAGGTGTATAAAAGCTGTACTGAATTTATATTGTTTTTTTTGGAAGATGTAACCTGGTGTTGTATGGCAAACATATTGCAGCCTG
>CM053029.1:453824672-454068915 GCA_028564925.1 Lithobates sylvaticus | reverse complement strand
CAAAACTAATTTATTGACGGCGCACATGTCTAATCCTTAGTTATCCCTAATCAGCCCTAATTAACTTATTCTTACCTTTTCTCTTTAGCTACTACTTCTGTTTTCTACTTTTATTTCCACTGTGATTTGTTTTGTTCATTTTTTTTCTCTTATTTATGTATTTTTTAGTATTGCATTTAACTACTTGCCACCCGCCCACAGTAGTACCTGTATGTTGTCGGTGTTCTGCCAAAAGTGTCCCCCCCCCATCGGATAGTGTCTACCCCATACTGCGTAGGCGCAGCGCTTGCACAGTACGGAGGACAAGGAGACGCTTCGCTCGCCATGCTTCGGCAAATTTTTATTCTAACTCTATATCCATTTGGATGGTGGGGCTTGAACCTGAACTCAGTGTGCAGGCGCCGTTCATCTTTGCAGACTTTCAGCATCTCCTTGTCCTCAGTACAGGGCGGACACTATCTGAAGGATTCAAGAGTCAGATTTTATAACCATAAACATAACCAATAGGATTTTTTAGAGCATGCAGTGAGGAAGCCTCTTCACTACCTGTTTTAATCCCTAAAGCCTTGTAAACACTTGTGGTTGTGGGGGGGTGTTAAATACAAATGGTTGAACTGAGTTTTTCTTCCACTTTCAGCCGCTCCCCCTTAAGCATAACCCCCCCCCCCCCCAAACGCAACCCATTCAACAGAATGGAGCCGTGCCACAATCACAGGGCCTGAGGCCTTTATGTGTCATAAGAGTAACTTTAACCACCCCCATATTGTGTTCACGTCTGAATGCGTTGACCATGTACTGCAGAGCTATTGTTTGCTTAGATATTTTGTTTTGATTCTATAGCATCACTTATTCTACAAAAGCAGCAAGGTAGACAGAAGAATAATCTTCCTAGAAAACATGTCGCGGCAGGATGAGAAAAATGACTAACATAAAAACACAAAGGTCTATGCAGGTGGCCTCCAGCACAAGTAGCATCTCACGGTCTTTACATTTAGATAAAAATTGCTCCTGCTTTTGGAAAAATAACATGCAGAACAACATTGTTTGCAGAAGCATTCCTACTTCCGTGTCCTCCAAATGGACAGAAAATTTCATCTTTCTTTACTTTTAAGGGACAGCTTTAAAAATGTACAAATACAACGCCCTAATTTATTTATTCAATTATTTTTATTTATATTTTTAGTGCATCATAGAAAGCAAATGTTTACTATAAAACTAATTTCTTTACACTGTGGCTGGCCATATGTTGGAAAATCTTTTTATGTTGATTTATGTGTTGCAGTCTTTGGATTGTTTGGATTACGTTTCTTTTGTGTGCAATCATTTTCATGTACAGTAGATGGCAGCATATTTCTTTTACTGAAACAATAAGACTAGTTTACTCTAATCCCTAAATCTGATAAAAATGCCTATATTCACAGCTAAAATCATTGCTGAAACATCTGCAGAATGTGAAAAAAAAATGTTTTGCAAATTATTGAAACGCTTCTGCTAGAAAAAAAAAAGTTAAAAAAATAAATGCCTGCTGCTGGTATACATAATTAGTTACACTTTTTTTTTTTTTTTTTTACATTTGAATGTAGTACATTAATTTGGGATCTGTGAAGTGGTTAACTGAGAAATCTTACTTTGTAACACTGCATTGCAGAGAAAAGAGAGCAATGTGGTAAAATCATGCACTTCCTATAGGTTTGAATAAAAAAGAAAAAACATCCTGAGCGCAATTAAACATCTACACTGAAGTAATCAACGGGAGTAAGGGATGTACATAAAAATAACCCTTTATTTTATTCAACCACTAACATTGATATTGTCTTAAAGTTTGTATTTATTTTCCTTTCTAGATATTGGTATTCTCAAGTCATCTATTAATTTTATATTTGTATTGAAATAACTGTGTGTCTACTTATATCTGTCTTTTACATCTAAAAGTGGTTCTAAAGGCTGAAGATTGTTTTACCTTCATGTATTCGATACATGTACTTTCTGTGTGTAGTGCCCCCCCCAATTCTTGAAGATCCCCCTCCGATCCAGCAATGTTCCCAATGGCCTTGGCTGGATGGGGATTCTCCCTCCTCATTGGCTGAGACAGCAGCGGGAGCCCATTGGCTTCCACTGCTGTCAATCACAGCCAGTGAGCCAATGAAGAGAGAGCAGGGGGCTGAGCCACAGGCTTTATGTGTCTTATGGACGCATAGAGCAGCGACTTGGGAGCAAGCACCCAGCGGTGCCCCCAGGGCAAGCGACTTTCTCTGGGGGCACTGCTCAAGGGGGAGGAGCCAGAAAAACACCTGTTGTAATTCCCGAGGTGTTAAGCAGTCAGTGCACTGGTTTATAGTGTCCTAGCACCCAAGAAAACATATAGGTGAAAGATCTGGCTGCTCAATCTTCCACAATGAAGGCGTTTATTAATCCAGGTGTAGCACAAAATAATACAGGCTTACTTACTTGGGTGTGTAGCCTTAACCTTAACCATCCATTATGGCTATGATTAAGGCTACACGCCAAAATGCGTAAGCTCTATATTATTTTGTACTACACCTGGATTAATAAACGCATTCTTTGCAGAAGATTGAGCTTCCAGGTTTCTTTCACCTATACCTTGTGAGAAAGCTTGAGAAAGAGGAACTGTCTCCTAAACATGTTGCCGTTGACAGCAACCTGTGTCTGACTTGGTATTCTCTTTGTGGCAATGGGAAGTCATGTGTGGTCCAGCGGTCTGAGGGAATCTCTAGTTGGCCATCCCCAGGCTCTTGTTCAGATCATCTATATAACCCAGTTGTAGGCCACAGCCATAGGAACTTTATTGACCTGGGCCACACATAAGAAACTGTCACCTGTCGTCTTTTTTTACTGTAAGTGCTTTATTTGCTTTCTGCTTCATTTTAAAATTACTACACTATCAGTGTGTTTTTTTCTCTCTTTAGATTTGTGTACTTGAACAATAAGTGTTTGTTTGCAGCATTTTATTATTTTATTAAGTGTCACAAAATTAAAGTTAATACACTTCAGTGTGATAGCAAGCAGTGACATGTGCTGGGGAAAATGCTTTCACTGCATGCTCCCCCTGATCTTGAACCTGGGGCTCTCATAGAATCTAATTCTTAAAGTGTACCTAAAGCCTAAACTTTTAAAAAGAAATTTGGTTAGTTTTGGGTAGAGTAGGAAATAGTTCAAACTTTTGTCAGTTCCCGTCCTGGTGAAACAACAGGAACTACATTTTATAAAGCATCTAAGGCATCCCAAAAGCCTCCATCTTTATTCTGTAAGATTGGGGTGATTCAAGCAGTAGGTGTGTTTACAATGAGTTGTGCCAGTCTAAAACTGTATTTTAAGGGCACGGCAGCCCACTTTTATTGAAAAGCAAGTCAAAGTTCATACTGATATCTCTTCCCACGGAGTGGGTTCTCACCATCAATGCAAAGACATAACATTCAGCCTCCTGGCTCTCTTGTGGTAGCTTTATTGCTCTGAGTACCTCTGTAGGGTCTTCCTGACCATCAAACACCTTTTGGTCTTCCTGACCAACAAACACATGCCAGGATTATGCACAGACGCTGTACTTTAGCTCTGCATCTTTCCTTGCAACTCCCTAGTTGCGCTTGTCCCTCCTGGACTCCCTCTACAGCTTCCTGGCTGCTCCCGTCCCACATGGACCTTCCTCTGTCCCAACCTGACCTTAATGCACTGCAGCATCTCACACGGCTCCCCCCAGACACACTGACCTCCTTCAGGATGGTGGGGCCCTGAGCTCTAACTCTGGCTATATTATGAAGTCAGTACCCACCTGAATAATCAGTGTGCTTGCTTCTCTCAAAATCTGGCGTAAACCATCAATCTACTGAGTAGCATGTGGTCACCCTGCTACAATTAATTCAAGTTAGCTAATAAAGAGTGCTACTTAAATCGGTGTTCCAGACGAAATTAGACTTTTTAAATAAAAATACCCCTATAATACACAAGCCTAATGTTAGTCTGTAAACTAAGGTCCGTTTTGTTAGTTTATAGCAGTAGTTTGTTATTTTATAAACTTACAGCAGGCCGTGGCCATCTTAAGTGTGGGCATCTGAAGCCAGACTGTATTTCTTTCTGGATCTAATCCTTGCATATCTCGCACATGCTCAGTGCAGCACAAGCAGTGTAATAGGTTTCAGGTCAGGTTTCCATAGCAACGGCAGTGTCAGAGGAAGTTGCCGCCCCTTCCCAGGAGGCATTGCAAACAGGACATGATGCGATGGGCCATGGCCAGGGAGGAGGAAGTGAAAAATTAATACAGCACATATACAGTAGGTGCTGAGAAAAAAAATAAAAAAATATCCAATTCGTTTACAGTGCACTTTTTGGTGAGGAATGCTGAAGAGTTGTAAAAGTGGGTGGAACTCCACTTTAAACTCCAAACTTTCTGCACCATGGGCGGCTCTTTGCAAGTAATTGTGCCTTTAGATTAGTGAATTATGTGAATCTCTGCTTGATTGGATGATGGAAGTAAGCAAAGATACTACTTTTTTTTTAATTCCCATGCATGTGATTGGGTTTTCTTTACAAAGTGGATTTTCACCACATTCACCAAGCTAAGGGAAATTTTCTTTGCAAATTGAACTGCATATTTACCGTTAGTAAGTCAAGTTTAGCAGTGCAATATCTACTGTCGGAATTGGAATTCGACCCTTGGTCAGGGGTGGTAGGCCCACAAGGTGAACTTTTCAATCATTTGTTATTTGTTTTGGTTTCTGTCTTATTTTGACACCTTCTGGTGCATACCCCGATTTCCTATCCCCTAGACTCATTACCCTTTTCCCCCTCCCCAACTATGTACTGAAGCATTCCCATCCCGATTCCTCATGTTTGCGCAATATTGTGGTATGACCTCTGTTTGGGATTCATACTTAATAAATAATATCATTTTATATTAGGGTCCTGGTTACTATTCATAAATGTTACCACAGCTTTTTGAAACCAACCAGATGCACATATATCTTTACCTTATGTACTGTTATACATAGCTGTACTTTGTTTAAACCCAATTAAAAATTATTGAAACAGTTTTCAAAAACAGTGCAATATCTACAAAGCCTTGCAGAAATACTTAAGAGGAGCCTGTTTCATTGTCTTTCATTGTGTAATATAATTTATCATGACTAAAAAATATTTGTGCTAACAAATTTGGATCATTGAAGCTGACATATTTTTCATTTAAGATGTCTGCCTCTACCGCTATAGGCCACCTGCACGTAGCTCAGAGCTGATGTAGGTGCAAAAGCAAAGGCAAACTGCTATGCAGGATGGGTGGCAGCACCTATCTGATAGGACCTCAAGCATGCAATAATTCTGTCAATGTGTATGTTAAGCCAAAACTTTTTTTTTTTTTTGTTTTCTGATAGATTGTGAGACTCTGCCAGGTTTTTAGTGATGTCTGTGATGCTGGTGTGAAGATTTTTGCTGACAACCCTTGTAGCTTGTAAAGAAAATGATGGGAAATCTAACATTTTACAGCTGATCCAAGCAAGAGAAAATTTTTCATTGGGGATACCGACATTAAATAATCTGTCATAGAAGGAAATATACCTGTACTCACAGGCATATTTTACTCTATTGCATTGCAGGTCAGTGACCAGGCCTTAACCTTATAGCTCTCTTACAACTTGTGTCTATCTGCTCATTATTGGCACTATATCCACTGTAGCATTTACACTTTGTAGAGCAGAGTTGGAACTGGCCGGAGAGGTATTACTGTGATACAGTTGGCCAGCTATATTGCAATGTATGTGAAATAAAAAAAAAAATCCCTGTTTTGTTTATTTTAATGTTTTCTTGAAAAGATGTGCAGAAGGTTCATCCAGGATTTTTAGGGGTCTTAACCATACCCTATAATTGATTTTAGAAAAAAAATGGGCTTTGCATACTCTTTAAAAAATTCAGAATGAGGCACACTACCATGATACTATAATTATTAGATCCACAATACCTAAGTTGCGGTGTATTTGGATGCAAATATTTTCAAGAATATGGTTAAAGGTGTGATTAGAGATCAAGTTCCCAAGATTATATAGATAATGGTACCAACAACCCTTTTGATTGAGAAATAGCAAAAGTTGAGGATATGGGATTTTAAAGGTACGTATTAATGAATACACACATTAAATGTAAAAATACACATTATTTATTAGAAAAAACTAATACAATAAAAATAGTAAGTACAGTCATAGTCAAAGTCACATAATACACAAAATCCCTATTCTAGACAGTGATAATGCCATATTTACACAAGTATAATCCGACGTCCACGGACATTATCACTATTTTTATTTGTTTTTTCTAATAAATTATGTGTATTTTTACATTTAATGTGTGTGTTCATAAATACGTACCTTTAAAATCCCATATCCTCAACTTTTGCTATGTTCAAGAATATATTTCTTAAATTATTTTACTTTCAGAGGCTAAAGCATTTTGCTTTGTGTGGGATTTAATCATTCAATTAAAATGTATGTACCTATTTTGAAAGGATAACATACATATCAAGCCTCAGACAAAGATATGTTAGGCTACATGTGTCTTTGAACTCTATGGGGTTGATTTACTGGAGCATCTCTTTTATATTTGCATACCATATGAGGGAATACCTGAGGGGCAATCAGTGGCCATTAGTCCTGACCATCAGCAGTGGAGGAACCGGAGGGATTTCCTATGAGAACCCAGCACAGGGCACCCTATTACAGGCTTAATTTGACTTCTTTTTAATTAGTGAGTCACATGCCATTTGTTAAGTGTGTAATCTATACATGGTGGCTAAACTATTGGAGCACTCCTGCATCAGTGATGGATATTGAGCATTCAATTTGATTTGTGTGTTTTTTTACACCGATAAAGGACTTGTTTTTCACTTCACACAGTGTACTTTATTTGTGTTTTTTTTTTGCTTTGTGCTTTTCATGTCACCTAATAGCGTGACTCTTGTTGTTGTTAAAAAAAAATAATGGCCTAAAAAGAAAGTGAAATTTGTATTGTTGGTTAATGTAGAGGTGACCTCTTACATAGTTGGTCAGTGTAGAAGTGACCCTTACAGTGGTGGTCTTTGTAGAAATAACCCCTTACTGTATGCTGGTGGACAGCATGGGCAGGAAATGTATCTGCCGCTGCTCTATGGAGGGACCCTAAAGTTCCACAGAACCCTGATTGAGAAAGGATGCTTTAGGGTGTTAGTAAACTAACAATATCCGATACGACATTTACTGGGTGTCTGATCTGTATGTAAGAATTGCTGAAGTAAGACAAACTAGAACACAAATAACACTCAGCATTGATTGTTTAAATAGTCCAGGAATGTACCGTTCTGCATTTTTAAATGTTTTTCTAAAGACTTTTCTCCATGAATTCCTCTTCTATCTAAACATTTCGTAAAATAAATTCTCAGGGTAACTTACCACCAACAGTTCAATTATTTTTTTTGCTATTGAAAGCTGGTTTAGGTGAAAGTAGGTGAAATTGGCAAAAAATGCCAATGGCCAAATCCTTGAAAAATGATAATGTTAAGACTGCTCAACAGATCCAATCTAGGATTTTTTTTTACCTTGCCTCCACAGAGAAAGAAACATTACAGCATTCAAATGCTGAGTAGGTGTGGAGTTGCATTGCTGAAATTTCATCTGCCATAGCTTTTTTTTCCCCCACTTTATAAAAAGGTTACTTAGTGTTATCAAGAGGATTTGTTAACCTTCAGTGCTAACCAATATGGAATCAGTTGCTGAAAGCTAGTAAATATCATGCATATTACATTTAGTGTCAGTGCTTTGAGACGGGGCTTCGCATCCTTTCCTGGCAGAATGTTCAGTTTTTTTTTATATAAATCTCTTAAAGCCTAGTTCTGTGTAAACTGTTGTGGTCTTGCTAAGATATACATTGGATGCTGCAGATTTATTTATTTAATCTTGTGCCTTATTTGTAGCAAATAATCAGCTAGCATTTACCTCTTCTCAGATGGTTTCCTGAAATTCAGTCGTATTTTAAAGCTCTGCTGACACCGCCCATACAAAACAGCTTTTTGTTATGATTGATACCTATAATATAGATATCTATCCCAGCATACAAAATTTGCATTTATTTAAACTATTCATAAAGATACTGAGATGATAATAACTGTTTACTTAATCCATGAATAGGAACGACTTCTGTTAGCATATTAAATCAAATAATATATATCAAGGCATGGTACAATATGGAAAGACAGCTCTGCTTCAATCATGAAATATTTTAAGTTAATATCACAGAAGGGTGTTTTTTTTCCTGCATGATTTGAAATGCATCAACATTTCCAGAAGATTAAATACAATTTGAAGATGTTCTCTGCTATCAGAAAAGTAATGGGTTTTACTGTTAGTAAGAGTTTTATGCTGTATACTACTAAATTATAATTCAGTCAGTCTAGCCGTAAAAGGGATCTGGCTTGGCAGGGGAAAAGGTTATATGTGTATAAATATACAGTATGTAAGTATCAAATTAGTTGACAAAGGTGTTTGCCTTCGCTCAATGTAGTGAACTCTACAGATTACTATAAGGAATTTAGTGTTTGGTATTGATTGTGGGTCAATAAGGTCATATAAATACAGTTGATTTCTGTTGGCTGACTATCACTAACTAATTTTATTGCATCTACAAAATTATTGTGTCATCTTACAAAAAGTCCAGTTAACACGATTATCACACTACATTGTAATTTACCTGCAAAATTGCTGTAGTGTGCTTTGATATCATGCAAAATGCAGTATTTATTGTGGGCCTTAACCAAGCTCAAAAAGTTTGTAACTGCTTTATTTTTAATAAAAACAATCTGAATAAATGCCTTTGTAAGGCAACTTCAGCACCCTATACCTATATCTATTATCCCTATACCAAGGTTTTTTTTTTTTTTTTTACGGATACCTAGGACCCCAACAGAAGGTATGAGGAAATGGATTATGAACAAATCACCTGCTGACTGCAGAAGAAGAAAGGTAAGTCTCTATGGTGCTGCCAAAATAGTACTAAACACTCAAAAGAATGCTGGAAGTGTGGCCATTCCCCAGGAGATTTTTCCCACATCTTCTGGTCTTGTTCCACAGTCACAGGGTTTAGAGAGGAAGTGTTGGTATTAGTTAACACACTGACGTCCACTACCTCAAGACCTACTATGACGATATGCTTGCTGGGTTTGGTTGAACACTTGCTCCCCACGGTAGCAGAAAGAACCATGGTTAGCCTTCTGCTATTCTATGCCAGGAAAGCCATTGCCTTGCATTGGAAGAAACATTGGGTCTATCCCTTTTTGGAAACAACTAATAAACACTAATCTATCACTTTATAAGACACATATGTAAACCGCGGATGCCACAAGAAATATAATAAGTGTGGTCCAAGTGGTTGGCGGAGCCCACCACACCCTCCCCACCCCCCTCTGGTTGAGGTTCACAATGATTTTTTTTTGTTCTTTGTAAGCTCCTTTGGGCATGGAGACATCCCCCTTCATGAGACTTATGATCGGATGTGACTGAATATATACAACCCCTGTATGTACTAGTATTGATAGTAAGCCGTACCATTTGGTTTATAGTGGTCTCTTTGCACACCGGTTCTTTTGGTATGTATCACAATTATTTTACCCCTCCACAGGTTACCACTTGTGTGTTGTTTTATTTACTTGTTTATTGTCTTGCTGAAAAGCTTTAACCACTTCAATACAGGGCACCTACACCCCCTTCCTGCCCAGGCCATTTTTCAGCTTTCAGTGATGTTACACTTTGAATGACAATTTTGGGGTCATACTACACTGCAATCATGTGAAATTGTTATCATTTTCTTCACACAAATAGAGCTTCCTTTGGTGGTATTTAATCACTCTTGGGTTTTTTCTTTTTTCCTAAAAAAAAGAAGAAACATACCAAAACATTTTCTTAGTTTCTGTCAGTAAATTTTGTAAATAAGTAATTTTTCCTCTTTCGCTGATGGGCGCTGATGAGGTGGCACTGATGAGTTGGCAGTTATGGGCACTGATGATTTGGCAGCTATGGGCACTGATGAGGCAGCACTTATGGGCACTGATTAGGTGGCACTGATGAGGAGGCACGAATATACCGCACTTATGGGCACTGATATGTGGCACTGATATGTGGCACTGGTGAGCACTGATAGGTGGCACTGGTGGGCACTGGGCACAGATAGATGGCACTGGTGGGCACAGATAGGCAGCACTGGTGGGCACAGATAGGTGGCACTGATGGGCACTGGGCATTGATGGGCAGCAGTTATGAGCATTGATGGGCAGCAGTGATGGGCATTGATGGGCAGCAGTGATGGGCATTGATGGGCAGCACTGATAGCCAGCACTGACTGACATCACTAATGGCCAATGTTGCTGGCACTTGTGGGCACTGATTGCTGGCACTTGTGGGCACTGATTGGTGGCATTGATTGCTGGCAGTGGTGGGCAATAGGGATGAGCTGAACACCCCCCTGTTCGGTTCGCACCAGAACCTGCGAACAGACCTAAAGTTCGTGTGAACTTTAGAACCCTATTAAAGTCTATGGGACTCGAACGTTCCAAAATGCTTGCAGCTGGCACTTGTGGGCACTGATTGGCACTGATTGGTGGCAATTGTGGGCACTGATTGCTGGCAGTGGTGGGCAATAGGGATGAGCTGAACACCCCCCTGTTCGGTTCGCACCAGAACCTGCGAACAGACCTAAAGTTCGTGTGAACTTTAGAACCCTTTTAAAGTCTATGGGACTCGAACGTTCAAAATCAAAAGTGCTAATTTTAAAGGCTTATATGCAAGTTATTGTCATAAAAAGTGTTTGGGGACCTGGGACATATATCAATGTAAAAAAAGTTTTTAAAAATGTCAGTTTTTTCGGGAGCAGTGATTTTAATAATGCTTAAGGTGAAACAATAAAAGTGTAATATTCCTTTGAATTTCGTACCTGGGGTGTGTATAGTATGCCTGTAAAGGGGCGCATGTTTCCCGTGCTTAGAACTGTCCCTGCACAAAGTGTCATTTCTGCAGGAAAAAAAGTTATTTAAAAGCACTCACTGCTATAATGAATTGTCGGCTCCCGTAATACAGAGAACAGTCATTTAAAGTCATTAATAAAAAATAAAAAAAAAAATATGCATGGGGTTCCCCCCAAATTCAATTACCAGGCCTTTCAGGTCTGGAATGGATATTAAGGGGAACCCCGGGTCAAATAAAAAATGACGTGGGGTTCCCCCTAAATATCCATACCAGACCCTTCAGGTCTGGTATGGATTTTAAGGGGAACTCCACGCCAAATTAAAAAAAAAAAATGGCACGGAGTTCCACCCAAAAATCCATACCAGACCCTTTATCCGAGCATGCAACCTGGCAGGCCGCAGGAAATGAGGGGGGACGAGAGAGCGCCCCCCCCTTCCCCTTCTGAACCGTACCAGGCCACATGCCCTCAACATTGGGAGGATGCTTTGGGGGTCTGTGATGGGGACAAGGGCCTCATCCCCACAACCCTGGCCAGTGGTTGTGGGGGTCTGCGGGGGGAACCCCACGCATATTTTTATTTTTATCAATGACTTTCAATGACTGTTCTCTGTATTATGGGAGCCGACAATTCATTATAGCGTGAGTTCTTTTAAATGCTTTTTTTCCTGCAAAAATGACACTTTGTGCAGGGACAGTTCTAAGCACGGGAAATATGCGCCCCTTTACAGGCATACTATACACACCCCCCAGGTACAGAATTTAAAGGAATATTACACTTTTGATGTTTCACTTTAAGCATTATTAAAATCACTGCTGCTCCTGAAAAAACTGCCGTTTCTAAAAAAAAATTTGCATTGATACATGTCCCCTGGGACCCAGGTCCCCAAACACTTTTTATGACAATAACTTGCATATAAGCCTTTAAAATTAGCACTTTAGATTTCTCCCATAGACGTTTACAGGGTGTTGGCGGCTTTTCGTATTTGCCGTGAACACCCCAAATTGTTCACTGTTCGGTGAACAGGCAATGTTCGAGTCGAACATGAGTTTGACTCGAACTCGAAGCTCATCCATAGTGGGCAATCATTGCTGGCACTGGTGGGCACTTAATTGTAATCAGGGCACTGATGATCAGTGCCCTGATTACATACCTAGCTGTCCCCTGTAAGGAGATGCCACTGATCGGCTCTCCTCCCCTCACACTCTGTCAGTGTGAGGCGAGGAGTGCTGATTACTGGCATCTCCGTGTTTACATGTGACCAGCTGTGATTAAACATAGCCGATCACATGGTTAAAGAGCCACGGCCAAGGCTCTTTACACAGATCGGGGTCGCACCGTGTCCTAGCAACACTGTGCACCCGAGATCGCTGCGCGCCCCCCCCGGGGTGCGCGAGAGCGGTCGATCTGGGAGGCCATCATATGACGTCCACCCAGAACGAGTGCCGCACCGCCTAGCCGTCATTTGACGGTGGGCGGGCGGCAAGGGGTTAATAAACAGATTTGAAAAAAAAAAACATACAGATGATAATTTAAATTGGAACTTTACCCATAACTTAAAAAAAAATATGTTCTTTAGCAAGGAAAATACATGAAATATTAATAATAATGCCACCGAAATTAGTGTATGCTGTAAATTGCCTCCATCATAGCTCCTGTTTCTTAATGCTAGAGGCCACCATTTTGTTGAAGCCCAGAGCAGTCACTTCCTTATTGAGAATTGTACCCCTCTCCCTAGTCTCAAAACATTTGGGGGAGATTTACTATACTGAAGCACTCAGATCTGGTGTAGCTGTGCATAGTAGCCAGTCAGCTTCTAACTTCAGCTCCTTCACTTAAGCTTTGTCGATAAAACCTGGAAGCTGATTGTTTTATATTCAGAGTCGGTCCAGATTTTGCATTATACAGTTTTAAATAAATAAAGAACAACTTTCGTGGCAGGCAGGCAGAGCTCCTATATTTTGTTCCCTGAAGCACCTATAGGACTTGTAGAGTGTTCGTGGCAGGCAGGCAGAGCTCCTATATTTTGTTACCAGAAGCACCTATAGGACTTGTAGTGTGTTCGTGGCAGGCAGGCAGTGCTCCTATATTTTGTTCCCAGAAGCACCTATAGGACTTGTAGTGTGTTCGTGGCACGCAGGCAGAGCTCCTATATTTTCTTACCAGAAGCACCTATAGGACTAGTAGTGTGTTAGTCCCATCACAAACACAGAGCTATATTTTGTTACCAGAAGCACATATAGGACTTGTAGTGTGTTCGTGGCAGGCACCCAGAGCTCCTATATTTTCTTTCCCAGAAGCACCTATAGGACTTGAAGTGGGTTAGTCCCATCACACACACAGAGCTATATTTTCTTCCCAGAAGCACCTATTGGACTTGAAGTGTGATTGTCCCATCACACACACAGAGCTATATTTTGTTCCCAGAGCACCTATAGGACTTGAAGTGTGTTAGTCCCATTACACACCGAGCTATATTTTCTTCCCAGAAGCACCTTAATATTTTAGTACTTGTCTAAACCTTTCTATATTCGAAACTATACAATAACATAACAGTATTATAATTTACACACTTACTTACACTCTTCTAGTCACTGTTTCCTACTTTCACTTACTAATAATAAAACAACACTTTTAACTACTTGATAACACTTATCTTAAAACAGGAATTGAATAAAAAAAACAAATAACAACTTAAAAAGAAATACTTCTTTACTAACTAAACAACCAAAAATAACTTTAAAACTTGATACTTACTTTCACTACCTAAAATACCTCTTGCCAACTGACTTGATACAAAACTTGACACTTGTACAACCACTATCTTACATAAACCCTTAAAAAAACACACTGAAAACGACTAAGCAAAACTAAAAAGACCAACACCTAAAACTACCTAAAAACTTACGCATAAATATACTTACTTGAAGTACCTAAATCAACTTGTTATTAGTATAATAATAAAAAATCACCAAAACTTATACTATAACAATTACAAACCCGAACAATACAAACTACAATCGTGAAATATAACGACTCGACTAAACTTATATAAAATCTTTTTCTTACTTTATTACTAAAACTTGGGGGGAAATAGGTGTACTACTTAGTATATTCGTTTAGTTTAAATAATTTTAACATCTTGTTATAAAATTTTCGAATATACTTATTTATCGGTCTAGAGATTCTTGAGTGTTTTGAACATTCGGTTTGGTTTCGGTCGGTCAGTTAATGGACTATTATATTTTCATTTTCTACTGTACGGTCGATCGGGTTACGGGGGTTGTTAGTCTTCTTAAAGGGGTATTTTTTATAGGTCTTATATTTCGGGGTTTTATTAGTTACACTACTAGGTTTAGCAGAGTTAGTAGTAAGTTTAGTCGTTAGGGAAGTTTTATTATTACTTATAAGGCTCAACAAGCCTCTAGATTTAAAAATTCCTATGTTTGCAGCCTATCGGTAAACAAGTCATTAAAGATTTGAGCGGATAGGAAGTTACTTTCCCTGTATTACCCTAAGCCTAGTACGGTTACCGACCGGCTACCTATTAGAATTCACGCCTAGGTTTAGGTAGAGTCCACAAGGTCCAAAGCCAGGTCGGCGGAGGTTAATCATAGAAGAAACAAAATCAGGACGGGATTAATATAGGATTTAACGGTCGGGCTATACTACAAACAAACCCACAACTATCTTAACACTTCTCACACTTTGGCACTAACTCCAACCACAAATCACCCCTCACACTACACCAATATCATTCTTGAACCTCTTAACACCACTAACACACCCACAACAAATTCAACACAACAACCATAATAACTTCCTTGCCAAAAAACTACACTACCTTGACTATTCTTCACAAACTAAACTTGAACACAAACTCCCTTATTAAACACACTCCCCACAACACCTTCGAACACAAACTATTACTTCTTCCCACAACTATCAACGCTCAAACCTTAAACTAATAATTACAACTCCCACCAACTACACTTACTTACAAACAATCTCAAACTACACACAACAAATCACACACCGAAAACCATACAGCAAATCTCCCACTTGACACAACAACCACAATCTCTTACTTACACCAAGCCCACTTGAACCAATTGAATATTCTTAACTAACACTCAACACGTGCTGACAATCAACTACGGATAACCCACAACTTGACTATCACAAAATACTTCAATCTTCATCCCGTCCGTACTCTCACTTACCCTTAACCACTGAATCACCTTACAATCTTGAACTCAGTTTACCCAACACATAAACTACCTTGCACTTATTAGTCATTATCTGGTTATAGTACTCCCCCTGTGTCGAACGTTTCTTATTAATTCTCTGTACTGACCTGAAAACACAATACTATTCGGGTAAACCGTCAACTAAGGTTCTCAAAGCCTCCACTATATCGTGACGTTTGAAACTCGGAAAAAACATTCGACTAGTCCCCGTTCTGGTACTTATATCACAACGGCTTATGTCACCTTGATGGACGCTTCTTACTCGTATCCAACGATCTCCTACTTATTCGAACCTACTAATTCTCTCAGCATTCTAAATACATTAATCATACTTCTTTGAGCTAGTATCAATAAGAGTCTTAACTCGGTTATCAAATCAGGGTTCTTTAAGGTTTATAGTTTTTCCTTTCTTAATTTTTAAATGACTCCATCCGGGAATTTCAGTCTATCTATTTTTAGGGCGATATTATATAGTACTTTTCAGGGTAACGTCAGATTTAAGGTTTATAGTCATTCTAAATTATTGATAATGCACGGGTTAGTTTAGATAAAGTATTCTTAATATATTAAAATAGGTCATAATTAGATGATTTTTATCTTTTTTATAATATTATATGTATTTTGTATTAGGTATTAAATATTCGGGTAGGTGAAACATAGTTAAGTAATTTAAAGCTAGTTTTATCATTAGAGAGGTTCATACGTAATTAGGTAGTTTTTCAGTCGTAGGTTAGGTATAGGCGTGCTAGATCTAGTATTTCAATAGTCATTTTTTCTATATATTTTATGAGACGGAAGGTGATAGTAGTTTCGTGCTGTAGAGGATTTCTACGATCGTATCTCGTTTAAGATTAGGTAATTCGAGCACCATCTCCCATACTCTTGGGTCTAGTAAAAGTAAGTCTTTACGACCTTCTCGTAAATGGTCTAAATACGGCGACAAGTAGTAAGGGTTGAGGGTAAGGGAACTTATACGTATTTATAGTCTTCAAATACTGGTGTTACTTCTCATTTCTTCTATATATCTCATACGTTTCTTAACTGTCATTAACTATCCTGAGTATATATCTCTACTCATCGTTACCTGCTTATCTAAAACAGTATCTTACCCACTCACCAATAACTGAACACTCTAGCAATTCTACTGAGAACGAAGATTAAATTCTCCCACGTACTCGACGTTCATAAACAAGTGCCTCATTATTATTAATATTTATCATCGTTACTTCCCCGGAATTTCTAAGGGTTCAACGTGATTTATGACGGGAATTTCCATGTACAATCAGTAACAGGGCATCTGTATGTTAGATTATTTTAGTTTACATCAACTGGAACAATTTGTACAGGACCACCACTACAACTAACTACTGATCATATAGGAAAACCTAAAACTCTTGATCACTACGTACACATTCATACTATCTTTTATCAATCAAAAATTCTTATCGTACACTATTTTCGCCTGGGATGAGATCGGAAAGTTATTTCGCAACGAAAACATACTACACTAAACCTCCCTTACTTTGATACCGCACAAACAAACTACTAACATTCATATCCCTTGTACCTCTCTCATACACTTTCACTACTAGAAACAACCTATCAATCCACTCAAAAACCACTTGTACAAACACTCTACTCTTAAACTCAAAACCTAAAATACTGGACTAACTCAACTACTAACACCACACACACACTTTCCACAAACACCATAAACTCTTGATGTCAACACTTACTTGCCAACTTCTCCAACAACACTCTTTACTTACTACACCTTGAACATCTTTACTTGCTTTACTATAACCCTCCCTACTCTTGACGCTTCATAACCCATCCAACAACTACAAACCTACATCACTAACTTAACCACGACCTCAAAACTAACCTAACTTATACTGGAATCTACAAAACAATCTTCCACGACCTTCTCTAAAAATTACCTTGATCCCCTTGTCCTTCTCTAACAAATCTTGACTAACATTTATAATAACCTCTCTACAAACTCTATCGGCGTTCATCGGAATCGCCATTTTCGTGAAACTTCAATGACTTAGCCATTTACGACCCTATTCTCTACGTCTCCACCGATCGACCTAAACAACCTTACCAAAACTTGCCTTCATTACTTATACTACTTACCTATACACTACTTCGTCCGGAAACAAAACTGGAATAATGCTACCTTGAGAGAGCCACCCTGCACTGATCCGGAATAAAACTGTAACCTACGCGTCACCGTTACGGTCATCATAGTCGCTTACGCAAAAAACGTGAAATCACAAATACTAAACCACCCAACCTTGAACTACTTAACACACACACTCTCTCTTGAAAAACTTGTACAAAAAATCCTAATGACTTACTCTCTGACCAACTATTTTATTTTCCCGCGAATGATCGTACGCGTGTATGAACGTCTCCACCAACCTGTCGGCCGATACAGGTTACGGGAAACGGTATATTTATATTCCAACTTAGTACTTATACGGTAGTAAGGGTTCTACTTTTACACACGGAGCGTCATACTATATAACAACTTGACCACTACCTGATACACTTGATTTCTCACTTCTGTATTCCCACTTGCCACTTACTAAATACAAAACCTAAATCAAACTACAACACTCCTACCCACCACAACAATTGCCACACTTCTGAATAAGAAACTTACCTATCTTACCAATATTCACCGTTAACATCATATCCCTTCATTACTCATCACTCCTCTTAATTCAAACTTACAATATGACAATGACTAAAGAGATAACCACTTGGATTACTTTCTTCCCGAAACATGCAAACAACCCTACCACTTAACCTCATTCGCTTCCTATCTAGAGAGGAAAGTACATACTCTAACTAACAAATCAAACTAATCAAACTTGAAAACCACAGGTTTACAGTCAAGATATAACCGGCCCACCTATTACGAGTAATCTGACTTAACCTTCGTTCGCCTAATACGCAAAAATCAACGTTCGAAAATCACTGAGGGAATATTCCGTGAGTCCGTTTCTGACTTTCGGGAAGTTAAGTCTAGAAATATAGAAGTTTATTAGTAGGAAGTAGTTTATTTTAGGCGAGATGAGGTTTAAGGCTAGGAAACGGTTACGAGGAATAGGGAGGTCTTATGCTACTCTTAGGGGTTGATAGGTAGGTATCTCGTTAAGTGGTCTAACATAGTAGGTATTAGTTAGTTAAGGTTTCATTTAGTTTATAGAATAACCGAACGTATTCGAAATTAGTTCGCAGACTCTGACCGGATTAAAGGGTAAATTTAACGGTTAATAGCTTTTCGGGGTTCCGTACATAACGGTTTAATTATAGACCTATCTCAACAGACGGATTCCTAGCTTTTAAGCTCGTCACTTCGAAATACTCGGTCACGGCATGCGCGATCTCGCGTCTTTTTTCTCGGTTAGGATAGCTTACTTAATCTTCTCGACCCTAACAAACCACTCTCACAACCTTACTATGAAAAAACTACTACTTAACTATCCTTAAACACCTTTACACAAACCTACCTTTTAACATCCCTAACTATCTTGAACACCCTTGAACAAACCATCTCCATCGCCCTTGACACAAAACCAGCCGCGAGCTGGATCACTACACAACCACCACAAACAACATTTACTATCCACCACTTTCTTGCAAACACCACCACACAACATAAAACACTTCTCGACTTGAACTACACAAACTTAAACAACTTGATCAACTTGCAACTATGACCTTACTTAACATCAACCTTGACCCACTCACCCTTCTTGAGAGTGTGTTAGTCCCATTAACACACAGAAGCTATATTTTCTTCCCGGAGAAAGCACCTATAGGACTTGAAGTAGTGTTAGTCACATCACACCACAAGTATATTTTCTTCGAAAAGCACCTATAGGACTTGAAAGTGTGTTAGTCCCATCACACACAGAGCTATATTTGTTCCCAGAGGCACCTATAGGACTTGAAGTGTGTTAGTCCATAACACAACAAGAGCTATATTTTCTTACCAGAAGCACCTATAGGACTTGAAGTGTGTTAGTCCCATTACACACACAGAGCTATATTTCTTCCCAGAAGCACTATAGGACTTGAAGTGTGTTAGTCCCATCACACACCAAGAGCTATATTTTGTTCCAGAAGAACCTATAGGACTTATGAGTGTTAGACCATCACACACACCAGAGCTATATTGTGTTCCCCAGAAGCACCTATAGGACTTGAAGTGTGTAGTCCCATCCACACACCACAGCGCTATATTTAGTTCCCAGAAGCACCTATAGGACTTGAAGATATATACTTGTACTTAAAGGTTGGTCTTCCATGGGAAATACTATTAGGAAAACACCAGCAGGTGTGAGCTAGACCCACGTACCAAACCCATCATGACAGCTATATACAGTAAAAACCCATAATACGAGAAAGAAAAGGAAGTCACAAAAAACTACCAGGTCTGTGATCCTATAGAGTAATGTAGGACTAGGGCATAATTATGGTATAATAATCATAAAAAATGTGTACAGTTGCCTTCCTTATAGGGAGATAAATATCTCAACAAACAGCAGATACAGAATACTTTTAGATGTTGTTGATCAATCTAATTGTCTGAGCGGAGATATGTATAGGGTAGGGTCAGTATCCTGACTACATCCCACTATCTACAGGCATGGACTAGTACTAAGGGTCAATGCGGCTACTGAGAGGCACAACTGTCTACCTAATACCAAACACGCCACAGTGCCCTTTCCAGCCTGGTAGAAGTACTCTCCTATCAATCCACTATCTCTACCAGTACACAGGAATCATTTCATTAATTATGCAATTGTTCTACATTGCCCTATAAGGTCACACACATGGCATTTTTTTTATTTTTATTGTGACTTCTTTTCATTTCTCATATTATCAGTTTTTATACAGCTGTTAAATAAAAGCTAAGTTTGAGGTCATGGTGGGTTTTGTGCATGGATCTAGCGCACCTCTGCTGGTGTTTTTCTAATGATACAGTTTTAGTAAATAACCCCCTTTATGCTAGCTTCTGCAATTAAACGTGTGCATTTCCAGCCTTGATTGCAAGTCTTGGCTCAGCTAAATAGGAAGGCTGCAGTAGCTGACAGTGCTGAAGTTTACAGCTGCCAATGTCAATTCCAGGGAGAAAGGTGAAAATATCAGAGGGATAAAAATAAAGATGCTCTGCTTGCAAGTTTAACTCTTTTGTTTCTTTCTCTGGCAGCAGAGTTTGCCCTATCACCTATTTTCTATTATCCCTCCCTTATTTGACCTCCATTAGCACAGTCTGTGTTATTCCTGTTGTTTCCTCCCTGTCAGATGATTGTCCTCTAGGGACACATTGATTATTGACACAGTGCGGGGAATAGAGAGACCCTTTGTAGAGCAGGATGAAAAAGTGCCTTACTGGATTTTAAACAATATAGGCACTTATGTTTAAAGGGTAACTCCACTTTCGTGGGGAAAAAAGATTGCAAATAAAGAAAAAATTATATAGCGCATATAAATTGCGACACTAATCATATTGTAATTGAATGTTATTAAAAATGACCTTTCCTTTTCAATCTGCAGTCAATGTAATTTTCTGGGAATGCATTGCAATATGGCTACCTGGAGCTGTTCTGTACACAGAGTGTGTACTGACCACTCCCCAGAAACATAATTTCCTGCTTGTGTGATTGGCTCACCAATTTTACCAGAAGTCGGCCTAAGATACAAATCACATTTCAGCCATCCCCCCGCAACAAAAATGTCGTTTTTTGAGAGATACTTTTATTAGGAGCATGTCTAAAGGGATGCAGGCCCAGCAGATGTCCTCATTAGTGCCCTTCAGCTGCCCACCTGACAGTAAATTATGAAACCACTCCCATTAGACCCACTCAGTACAGAGGCACAGACACATGGATTTCTTCAGAATAACAAAATGTAGGAATCTGCAACAAAGTTTGTTATAATCCTTGCAATGTACATAGATCACCCAGAGGGGAATGTTTTTTTCTCAACAAAAGTGGAGTTACGCTTTAATGTTGTACATAGCTATACCTGAAAAACAGGCCAGCATGATTTTCTGACTAAAGTTCCACATTAACAAAGTAATTAAAAAAATAATCACAAAGCTGCCTCTTTCATTATTCATACTCCTACGTTGTTTTCGGTTTTCATTTGTCTTTCTCCAGGTGTCCTCTGCTATAGAGCATCTCATGCTACAATGACTAACCCAATATTAAATCAGCATAATAACTGACTATGGGGATAGTGTATACAGATTTATGATTCCATCTTCTTCATTTTCTCACTTCATTGGAAATAAAAAATAATTAAATCAAACACTGTATCGCATGGTCTATTTTTTTCTAGAAATATTGCTTTAGTCAAGTTATTTTGTAAACCAAAATAAGAATTAATATTAAAAATCAAAGATTGCAGAGGATGGCCTATGTCAGCCATATTAAAGATGTTGTTAAGATTCTTATGATGTTCCAGTTTGAATTGCTGGTGGTTCTAAGGGCTAGAGCAATATGGATAGGCAATAGGGAACAACCTTGTTGAGTCTCTGTCTGTAGATTTAAAGGGGTGTTGACAAGTGCTGTATCTTACAAAGTGAAAACATATGGGGATCAGGACATAAAGTCATAGCCATAGAGGTTTGGTAGACTCAAAGTGGCAGAGGTATTTCTGTCAGCGTTAACCGGACAACACTTCATGGAAATCCTGGATACATTTCGGATGTACTGTACTTTGGAACTAATACAAAATTGGATTTGGTGAGGGATAAATGTACAACTGCTTATGAAAAGTTACCATTTAAATGGCTTCTGGAGTCTTGAACTGGGTGTTTCACCACCGCCTTGAGAAGACTAATGCATATAAACCAATTTTAAGACTTTACAGGCCATCAAAAACTGCTTTTAAGGTTGTTATTTTTTTTTCTGCATCTAATCGTCCCACTCCATTTTAGCCTATGTGTCCATGCACACATGGTCATTTACAGGCGTTTAACCACTTCAGACCCGGAAGGTTTTTCCCCCTTCCTGACCAGAGCACTTTTTACAATGCGTTGCTTTAATGTTGCGTACACACAACCAGACCTTTCGTCAGCAAAGGTCCAACAGAACGAATCCACCGGACAATTTGGACGTGTGTGGGCTTCATCGGATCTTTGCTGTCTTAAAATCAGATGGACTTTAGAAATAGAACATGTTTCAAATTTTTCCGCCGGAACCAGTTCCTATCGAGAAATCCATTCGTCTGTCTGCTAGTCCGACGGACGAAAACCGACGCTAGGGCAGCTATTGGCTACTGGCTATGAACTTCCTTATTCTAATCCAGTCGTACGTCATCACGTTTGAATCTTTAGTGTGATTGTGTGTGTCCAAGTCCGTTCGTTTGGAAAGTCCGTCTGAAAAAACGTCGGACCTAGTCTGCCGGAAAGTCTGGTCGCGTGTGCGCGGCATAACTGGTAATTGCGCAGTCATGCAATGCTGTACCCAAACCAAATTTGCATCCTTTTTTCCCCCACAAACAGAGCTTTCTTTTGGTGCTATTTAATAATTCTGTGGTTTTTTTTTGCGCTATACACAAAAAAGAGCGTAAATTTTGAGAAAAAAAACTATATTTTTTTACTTTTTGCTATAATAAATATCCCCAAAAATGTTTTTAAAAAACACATTTCTTCAGTTTAGGCCAATATATATTCTTCTACATATTTTTGGTAAAAAAAAAAATCACAATAAGCGTATATTTATTGGTTTGCGCAAAAGTTATAGTGTCTACAAACTATGTTAAAGATTTATGCCATTTTTATGGCATTTTTATTATTTACATTTTTTTACTAGTAATGGCAGTGATCTGCAATTTTTAGTGGTATTGCGACGGACAGATCGGACACTTTTGACACATTTTTGAGACCATTAACGTTTATACAGTGATCAGTGCTATAAAAATGCAATACAATTACTATGTAAATGACACTGGTAGGCAATGGGTTAACACTAGGGGGCAAGCAAGGGGTTAAATGTGTGTTCCCTCAGTGTGTTCTAACTGTATGGTGACAGGAGAGGAGACATATCGCTGTTCCTACTTACTAGGAACAAACGACATGTCTCCTCTCCTCTGACAGCACATGGATTTGTGTGTCTACACACACAAATCCCCGTGCTGACACTCATGTATGCGATCACTCGCGCATGCCCCCTGGCGGCTCTCAAAGGAACCCCATACCTGTGCGGGGTTTTGCGTAGGGGAGCCATTCTGCCCCGTAAATACACGTGAGCGGTCGGGAACTGGTTAAGGTTAGACGGAAAAAAAAACCATCACATGCATGTTCAGGGAAGGGCGTTTTGACAGTAAAAATTAGGCTGCGCCTAAACAGGCTTAAAGCTTTGAACTTTTAGAACTTAGAGGGGTTGTAAAGTCTAAATGTTTTTTTACCTTAAAGCATTCCTTGCATTAAGGTCAAAAATGTTTAGGTGTCAGCATCGCCCCCTCAGCCCCTCTTTACTTACCTGAGACCTCATTCAAACCAGTGCCGTGCACGTCTGTAGATATTTCCTCCCCTCACTTCTGGGTCTTGCTGGCTTTGCTGGGGCCCCAGAAGCCATCGGCTCCCAGTGCGGTCAATTAAAGCCAGTAATGAGGAAGCGGGGGCCGAATCCCACTGTCTGTGTCAATGGACGTAGCAGAGGGACTCAGGTGCGAGCACACACGAGTGCCCCCATGAAAAGCATCCCAAAAAGAGGGGGTTCCCACCTGCTCTGTGCGATTCCATTGCACAGAGTAGGTAAGTATAGCCATGTTTGTTATTTATTTTTTATTTATTTTTTAATTACCGTATATACTCGACTATAGGCCGTCCCGAGTATAAGCCGAGACCCCTAATTAACCACAAAAAAATGGGAAACCTGCATTGACCCGTGTATAAGCCGAGGGTACAAAATGCAGCAGCTACTGTAAGTGGAAAAGAGGGCCAGCAATGCCCATCTGCAGCTGCCTGTCCCCTGTACAGACCCCCCCCCCGTGTCCCCATTACAGCCTACCTGTGCCGATCTTCGGTCCCCGGTCCCCGCTCTCCGGTCCCCGCTCTCCGGTCTCCGGTCTTCGGTCTTCAGTCCCTGCTCTCCGCTCTGTCCCTGCACCCCGCTCGCCGCTTTCCGCTCTGTCCCCGTGTACGGTGCCATTGCAAAATTAAAAAGCCGCGCCTCCTCCTCATCCTCGTCCGTGATAGGAGGAAACGCTGTTTTCCCAGCAGTCAGTGCGCAGTGTTCCGCCTATCACGGACGCCCTCTCATCCTCGTCCATGAGATGAGAATGACAGGGCATCCGTGATAGGCGGAACACTGCACTGCTGGGAAAATTAGTGTCCGCCTATCACGGACGGGCGGGAGGAGGCGGCGCGGCTTTTTAAAACTGCCGTCTGTCTGCATGACAAGCTGTTCATGTAGGCAGACGGCAGTGACTCGAATATAAGCCGAGGGGGGGACTTTCAGCCCTAAAAAATGGGCTGAAAATCTCGGCTTATATTCGAGTATATACGGTACTTTTACAACCCATTTTAAGTAAAGTTGAGCGGACACCTGGATGTTCGGGTTCGAGGGGTTCGGCCGAACTTTGCAAAAAGTTTGAGTTTGGGAACAAACTTGACCCGAACTTGACCCCGAACCCGAACCCCATTGAAGTCAATGGGGACCCGAAGTTTTGAGGTTGAAGTCATTAAAAGCACTCGCGGCTATAATGAATTGTCGGCTCCCGTCCCCGTAATACAGAGAACAGTCATTGATTTTTAAAAAGTTATTGTCATAAAAAGTGTTTGGGGACCTGGGTCCTGCCCCAGGGGACATGTATCAATGCAAAAAAAGTTTTAAAAACGTAATTTTTTTCGGGAGCAGTGATTTTAATAATGCTTAAGGTGGAACAATAAAAGTGTAATATTCCTTTAAATTTCGTACCTGGGGAGTGTGTATAGTATGCCTGTAAAGGGGCGCATGTTTCCCGTGCTTAGAACTGTCCCTGCACAAAGTGTAATTTCTGCAGGAAAAAAAGTTATTTAAAAGCACTCGTGGCTATAATGAATTGTCGGCTTCCCATAATACAGTCATTGAAACTGAAAGTCATTGATAAAAAAAAAAAAAAAAGCGTGGGGTTCCCCCAAATTCAATTACCAGGCCCTTCAGGTCTGGTATGGATTTTTAAGGGGAACTCCAAGCTAAATAAAAAAAAATGGTGTGGAGTTCCCCCAAAAATCCATACCAAACCCTTTATCTGAGCACACAACCTGGCAGGCTGCAGGAAAAGAGGGGGGGACGAGAGAGAACCCCCCCTCCTGAACCGTACCAGGCCACATGCCCTCAACATTGGGAGGGTGCTTTGGGGTCCCCCCCAAAGCACCTTGTCCCCATGTTGATGAGGACAAGGGCCTCATCCCCACAACCCTGGCCGGTGGTTGTGGGGGTCTGCGGGCATGGGGGCTTATCGGAATCTGGAAGCCCCCTTTAACAAGGGGACCCCCAGATCCCGCCCCCCCGTGTGAAATGGTAAGGGCTACCATTTCACCAAAAAAGTGACAAAAGTGTTAAAAATGACCAGAGCCAGTTTTTGACAATTCCTTTATTTAAGTCTTCTTCTTTCCATCGTCTTCCTTCCCCCGCCCCCTCTGACATCATTGGGAAAGCCAAAGGGAAGTCCCCGTCAAGTCCCCACACTTTTTTTTTTTATCAATGACTTTCAATGACTGCTCTCTGTATTATGGGGATCTGACAATTCATTATAGCCGTGAGTGCTTTTAAATAACTTTTTTTTCCTGCAGAAATTACACTTTGTGCAGGGACAGTTCTAAGCACGGGAAACATGCACCCCTTTACAGGCATACTATACACACCCCCCAGGTACGAAATTTAAAGGAATATTACACTTTTATTGTTTCACTTTAAGCCTTATTAACCACTTTCAGACCGGACCAATTTGCAGCCAAAGGACCAGGCCCCTTTTTGCGATTCGGCACTGCGTCGCTTTAACTGACAATTGCGCGGTCGTGCGACGTGGCTCCCAAACAAAATTGACGTCCTTTTTTCCCCACAAATAGAGCTTTCTTTTGGTGGTATTTGATCGCCCCTGCGGTTTTTATTTTTTGCGCTATTATTTTTATTATTTTTTATTTTTTGCTATAATAAATATCCCCAAAAAATATATATAAAAAAACATTTTTTTTCCTCAGTTTAGGCCGATACGTATTCTTCTACATATTTTTGGTAAAAAAAATCGCAATAAGCGATTATTGATCGGTTTGCGCAGAAGTTATAGCGTTTACAAGATAGGGGATAGTTTTATAGCATTTTTATTAATAATTTTTTTTTTATTATTAATGGCGGAGATCTGCGATTTTTTTTGTGACTGCGACATTATGGCGGACACATCGGACATTTTTGACACATTTTTGGGACCATTGTCATTTTTACAGCAATTAATGCATTTAAATGCATTGATTTCTGTATAAATGACACTAGCAGTTTAGGGGTTAACCACAAGGTGGCAGTGTAGGGGTTAAGTAGGCCTAGGGGTGTGTTTTTTACTGTGGGGGGGCGTGGCTGTCAGCTAGTGAATGCTGATCTCTGCTCCAATCACAGGGAGCAGAGATCGGCGTCACTAGTTGCTAGGCAGAACAGGGAGATGCTGTTTATCTCGGCATCTCCCCGTTCAGCCGCTCCGTGAGACGATCGCGGGAGTCCCCGCGGCGATCGAGTCCGCGGGGACCGCGGCCGGACTCACGGGGGGTCCCGACCGGCGCGGGAGCGCGCCGCTCCCGGCGCGCTCCCGATGGCACGGACAGGCGAAAGGAGGGACGTATATATACGCCCTCCTGCCTGTACGTGCCATTCTGTCGACGTATATCGTCGTGCGCCGGTCGGCATGTGGTTAAAATCACTGCTCCTGAAAAAACTGCCATTTTTAAAACTTTTTTTTGCATTGATACATGTCCCCTGGGGCAGGACTCAGGTCCCCAAACAATTTTTATGAAAATAACTTTTTAAAAATCAATGACTTTCAATGACTGTTCTCTGTATTACGGGGAGCTGACAATTCATTATAGCCGTGAGTGCTTTTAAAATACTTTTTTTCCTGCAGAAATGACACTTTGTGACAAACTGACAATAACTTTTTAAAAAGCGCCATTACATTGCCAAACACTGAACTCTAACCCGAACATACAGTAAATTGTTCCGGTTCGGGTCCAGGACCCAAAAACCCAAAAGTTTGCTACGAACCCAAACTTTACAGTTCGGGTTCGCTCAACCCTACTTTTAAGCGTTCATTCATTTCAATGGCCAGGATAAATTAATATTGTGGCCAGCGGAATGAATGAGCGTCCACATGCTTGACACACCTAAACATGTTTGCAAAACACGGCTTTAGGCGTGGTTTTTATGCTGTTTTTCTCCTGCCAGTAGAAAAGATGATCAGAAGAGCTGGCAAAATGCCCGGTGTGCATAGGACCTAAAAATTATTTGAGGATAACATTTTGTATTTACTTTAGCTTCTGTATCCAATTAGTAGGGGGCAGTAGTGCCTTGCTACTGTAGCTTATAATATATTCCTATCACACAAACAAGTTTTATTTCCTATTTACATAGTAAAGTACATTTTTATATGTCATAATACTGAAAGCTCATTCAATTTCTGCTTTATTTCCAGTAATACTTTTTAGTATACTAGACAACAGCTCTCCCGTCCTAACATTAAAATGCTGTAATTGTTCATTTCAAGCTTTATTGGCCTTTAAAAGTGAGTTTTAGAACTGGGTTATGAGCTTCCTTCCCATATGAGATAAATAGCAATGAACTCTGAAAAACATCAGTATGTATAATATATTAGTGTATTTTATATTCTGAGATTATTTTAACATAGCAATCCAGCTTCAGGCTGCTGGGAATCCTTGCCTACAACTTGTTCCCTGTTCATATTCCTTCCTTTTATGGAAGCACAAAGAGAATGTACAGAAGAGATGCTCAAGACCTCCAGCTTCTGAAAGTGACTTGTCTCAGGGTGTCCTGTGTCTTCAGTGACTTCAGACAAGTCTTTCATCTTCTCAGATCTCATTCAGATATGGAAGTGTTAAATGAAAGACATGTCATCTGCAATATGCAGAAGTCTATCAAAGAATAGGAGTGTCTGCCTTTCTACGGTTTCTCTTTAACACTACAGGATTTCCATTAAGTCATTTGCAATGTATTTGGCTGTCTATAAGGCCTATGGAACTGTACTGCTTTGAGGAACAAAGTCCATACTGTGATAATAGCCACATTTTGTTGACTTAAATAGTCTTACACATTTGAATTGAAAAATCTATATATATATTGTGGCTTAGAATATGTTTTTACACTTTGTATGCTATTGATTGCGTATGACAAATGCAATCATAGTTACCCTACAGATCTTTACTAGGACAGTACAATAAGGAGGCAATCCCAAGAGATAAGACTTACTACTTTGCTTTATTTTTTATTTAACTTTTTTTTAAATCTTTAAACACTGGTTAATTTTCAGCACCAGATCTAAATCAGAGGGAAGGTTCAGACGCAGAGAGAAATCACTTAACTGTAGTCCAGGTCATACACAGCCACAATCTTTAAGCCCCCGTACACGCGATCGGAAATTCCGACCACAAAATCTGTCTGTTTTTTTCCCGAAGAATTTTGTCCGAAACTGGTGTTGCATACACACGGTCGGACAAAATTGTTGGAAAATCCGATCGCTCCGAACGTGGGGACGTTCGTTGCATACTACGGAACTACGTAGAGGCTAGTAGCCAATAGCTTTGGTCTCGTAATTTGATCTGAGCATGCGTGGCACTTTGTCCATCGGAATTCCCTACACACGTTTGGAAAAAGTCTGATCCTGCTTTCAAATTTTTTCTGTCAGAGATTCCGACGGAAAAAGTCAGATTGAGCCCACACACGGGCGGATTTTCCGACAACATGGTCCAACATGGTCCGATCGGACATGGTCCGATCGGACATTTTCCGTCGGAATTTCCGACCGTGTGTATGGGGGCTAAGAGTTCTCAACAAAGGAACTTACATTCAGAAGTACTGTACACAGAAGACAAGCGTGCAGCACTTTCCAGTTTAAACAAACAATTGGAAGATTTTTACAAAAGCGTATCACTATTCTCCTGTACCTAAGGCAGCACTGATTCTAAGCATGGTTCTGTCCGCAATGTCACCAGGGTTGCCAACTATCCATTTCTTTCCTTTATACAATTTCCTTGCTTCTGTCCATAATGCCCGTTGACAGGAGCAAGGTGTCAGTAGTTATGTTTGAATAATCAGCTTTATGATTGATGAAGGATCATGCTCAGTAATATGGCAGAGGGGAAGTATATTTTAAAATGCTGGACTGGCAATTCCAGCATTTTGGAATCACCAGAAGAGGAGGAACAGATCCGAGTGGAGTGGGTTTTTGAAGTCACCACAGCAATTTAAGCCGCCCAATAAGTCAGAATCTGCTCTCCAGTTACCATTAAAATCCTTTCCTAATATGAGCTAGAAAAAAACAAACTGAGTCACCCATTTAACCCATTACTAGGAATGCTCACTATACATTGGTTTAAATCAAAGCGTAAGTAAACCCATTCAGCCCCGGACCATTTGGCAGCCAAAGGACCAGAGGTCTTTTTTCAATTTCGCACTGCACTACTTTAACTGGTAATTGCGCGGTCATGCAATTTTGTAACCAAACGAAATTTGCGTCCTTTTCTTCCCACAAATAGAGCTTTCTTTTGATGGTATTTGATTGCCTCTGTGATTTTTATTTTTTGAGATATAAACGGAAAAAGAGCGAAAATTTTGAAAAAAAAAGAGATTTTCTACTTTTTGTTATAAAAAAAATCTAATAAACTCAATTTTAGTCAAACATTTGGGCCAAAATGTATTCAGCCACATGTCTTTAGTAAAAAAAATGCCAATAAGCGTATATTTATTGGTTTGCGCAAAAGTTATAGCGTCTACAAACTAGAGTACATTTTCTGGAATTTACACCGCTTTTAATTTATGACTGCCTATTTCATTTCTTGAGGTGCTAAAATGGCAGAGAAGTACAAAACCCCCCCAAATGACCCCATTTTGGAAAGTAGACACCCCAAGCTATTTGCTGAGAGGCATGTTGAGCCCATTGAATATTTTTTTTTTTAGTCCCAAGTGATTGAATAAAGACAAAAATAAAAAAGATTTTTTTTTTTTTCAAAAAGTTGTCACTAAATGATATATTGCTCACACATGCCATAGTTATATGTGGAATTGCACCCCAAAATACATTTTGCTGCTTCTCCTGAGTATGGGGATACCACATGTGTGGGACTTTTTGGGAGCCTAGCCGCATACGGGGCCCCGAAACCCAAGCACCGCCTTCAGGATTTCTAAGGGTGCAAATTTTTGATTTCACTCCTCACTACCTATCACCGTTTCGAAGGCCATAAAATGCCAAAATAGCACAAAACCCCCCCAAATGACCCCATTTTGGAAAGTAGACACCCCAAGCTATTTGTTGAGAGGCATGGTGAGTATTTTACAGCTCTCATTTGTTTTTGAAAATGAAGAAAGTAAAGAAAAAAAAAAATTTTTTTTTTTTTTTTTCAATTTTCAAAACTTTGTGACAAAAAGCGACATCTGCAAAATACTCACAATACCTCTCAGCAAATAGCTTGGGGTGTCTACTTTCCAAAATGGGGTCATTTTGGGGGGTTTTATGCCATCTGGGCATTCCATGGCCTCCGAAACTGTGATTGGCAGTGAGAAGTGAAATAAAAAAATTACACCCTTAGAAAGCCTGAAGGCGGTGATTGGTTTTTGGGGTTCCGTACGCAGCTAGGCTCCCAAAAAGTCCCACACATGTGGTATCCCCGTACTCAGGAGAAGCAACAGAATGTATTTTGGGGTGTATTTCCACATATGCCCATGACATGTTTGAGCAATATATCATTTAGTGACAACTTTTTGTAAAAAAAATATATATATTTTTTTTTTTTTTTTTCATTATTCAATCTCTTGGGACAAAAAAAAAAAATATTTAATGGGCTCAACATTGCTCTCATCAAATAGCTTGGGGTGTCTACTTTCCAAAATGGGGTCATTTGGGGGGGGTTTGAACTGTCCTGGCATTTTATGCACAACATTTAGAAGCCTATGTCACACGTCACCCACTCTTCTAACCACTTGTAGACAAAGCCCTTTCTGACACTTTTTGTTTACATGAAAACATATTTTTTTTTTGCAAGAAAATTACGTTGAACCCCCAAACACTATATATATTGTTAAAGCAAAGGCCCTACAGATTAAAATGGTGGGTGTTGCATTTTTTTTTCCACACAGTATTTGCGCAGCGATTTTTCAAACGCATTTTTTGTGGAAAAAATACACTTTTTTTTATTTTAATGCACTAAAACACACTATATTGCTCAAATTTTTGATGAAATAAAAAATATGATCTTAGGCCGAGTACATGGATACCAAACACGACATGCTTTAAAATTGCGCACAAACACGCAGTGGCGACAAACTACATACATTTTTAAAAGCCTTTAAAAGCCTTTACATGATACCACATTAGATTCACGGAGGAGGTCTACTGCTAAAATTACTGCCCTCGATCTGACCTTCGCGGTGATACCTCACATGCATGGTGCAATTGCTGTTTACATATGACGCCAGACCAACGCTTGTGTACGCCTTTGCGCAAGAGAAGGGGGGGCAGGGGTGCTTTTTTTTTTTTTTTTTGTTTTTTTTTTTTTTTATTTAGCTTTTTTATTTTATTTTTAAACTGTTCCTTCCATTTTTTTTCTTTGTTATGATTTTTATTGTTATCTCAGGGAATGTAAATATCCCCTATGATAGCAATAGGCAGTGACAGGTACTCTTTTTTTGAAAAAATTGGGGTCTATTAGACCCTAGATCTTTCCTCTGCCCTCAAAGCATCTGACCACACCAAGATTGGTGTGATAAAATGCTTTCCCAATTTCCCAATGGCGCGGTTTATATCCGGGAGGGGGGACATTCCCTCCCACTGCTTGTAAAAGCAGTCTAGAGGCTAATTACCCGCTAGAATTGCTTTTACATGAAAGCCGATCACTGGCTGAAAAGAATGATACCAAGATGATACCTAAACCTGCAGGCATCATTCTGGTATAACCATTCAAAGTCCAGCAACATACTGGACATATATTGTAATCTTTTTTTTTTCATGCAGCCTCTTGGCTGAACGAAAAAAAGAGATTGATTGGTGGGTATGCCCACCATTAGAATACCTCCCTTCATCCACCCACTTCTAATGATGGGCATACATGCACCATTTATATATGCCGATGCATGGGGGCATCCTCCCGCAAAAGTTATGCCGTGTACACACGGTCGGAATTTCGACCGTATGTACGTGGCATTAGGAGCCAATCGCTCCTCCCCCCCCTGCTGCCCCCATGCTTCGGCATATATGCTCTTTTTTTTAACTGTGGTGGTGAAATCACCTCCTACAGCGTTGGAGTCGCGGCTTTATGTATCGTGGGAGCAAACGCTGTTGCTGTCAAGATAAATAAATCCGCGTTGCAACTGAATGGCGCACCTGAAAACAAAAAAATGCTCAACACTAAAACACAGTAAACAAAATTACATACCTGAAAAGCAAGCGTGATAAAACATGATAAAACATAATAAAACATTGCAGAATAGAATGGAGTAAAAAAAAGAGCAACAATAGAGAGAGAATAGAGTGAGAGAGAGAACAATAAAACGACAACTATTTTATTTTTTTTTATTTTTTTGAGATTCACAGGTAAAAAAGCTCCTGACTGAAGCGACTGAATCAAAACGCTACCACAAAAAAAACTGTTAGCGATCGCAGGGATCAGGCCTGACTCTGCGAACGCTGCAGTTATGTGTGCTTAGTGTTTTGTAAGTGACAGTGATCGATCGATACTGCACTTGGGTGGGCTGGGCTGGGCGGAGGGGGAAAACGCAGGTGCTAGCAGGTATCTGGGCTGATCCCGCTAACAATGCGGTTTTTTTTGGAACCCTAAACTGCTGGGACGCTAGTATAGATCTGATCAGATCAGATATCGATCTGTTCAGATACTGTGCCACTAAGGGAGGTGTATGCTTTGCGCGTGGGTGTTTGCGGTACTGGCACTAACCTGGGGCGACGCAGACCTTATTTGACCCTAAAACCTAATTGATATCACCCGCCGGGCGATCAGGGGGTTAAACCGTTATTGGGTAATAAATGGCGGGTGCCCTGACAGTATAAAAAACAAGCTAACTAACCAGCGTCACCCGTAACAGTAATACAAAAAAAAACTGGTTACCTAGCGACACTAATGCAGCGATCAGAAAAACGATCGCTTAGTGACACTGGCAAAAGGGGGTGAAAGGGTTAACTAGGGGCAATCAGGGGGTTAAACCTTTATTAGGTAATATATGGGGGTACCTGACGCTATATAAAAACCTGACGGGGAACCTAAATAACGAAATAACTAACTGGCTAACCAGCGTCACCAGTGACAGTTATACAGTGATCACTGGTGAAAGGGTTAACTCTAGGGGCAATCAGGGGGTTAAAACCTTTATTTAGGTTGTAATATGGGGGTACCTGACCTATAAACCTATTTATGAACCTATATAAACATGGCGGTTACCTAAAAAAAAAAAATGGTTACCTAGCGACACTAATGCAGCGATCAGAAAAACGATCGCTTAGTGACACTGGCAAAAGGGGGTGAAAGGGTTAACTAGGGGCAATCAGGGGGTTAAAACCTTTATTAGGTAATATATGGGGGTACCTGACGCTATATAAAAACCTGACGGGGAACCTAAATAACAAAATAACTAACTGGCTAACCAGCGTCACCAGTGACAGTTATACAGTGATCACTGGTGAAAGGGTTAACTCTAGGGGCAATCAGGGGGTTAAAACCTTTATTTAGGTTGTAATATGGGGGTACCTGACCTATAAACCTATTTATGAACCTATATAAACATGGCGGTTACCTAAAAAAAAAAATGGTTACCTAGCGACAGCAGTGACACTAATACAGCGATCAGAAAAACGATCGCTTAGTGACACTGGCAAAAGGGGGTGAAAGGGTTACCTGGGGGGCAATCAAGGGGTTAAACCTTTATTAGGGGGGGGTAGGGGGCTACCTTGGACCTAAAACTAACTGCCCTGACAGTTATTACAGTCACACTGACACTAAATGCAGTGATCAGTAAATAAATGATCACTGCAATTAGTGACACTGTGACTGGGGGGGGAGGGGGTGATCTGGGGGGTGATCAGGGGGTGACAGGGGGGTGGAATATGTGCCTAACTGTACTGGTGTCAGTGTAGTGTTGTGCACTAACCTGTACATGTTCGCCGCTCGGCGTCTCCGGTCACATAGACCGGCGCACCGAGCGTGACATCACTTCCGCCTTCCTGTCTATACAATAGACAGGAAGGGGAAGTTTCTCATTGGCCAGGAGCGATCGCGAGGGGGTGGCCAGAAACCACTGGCCGTCCCCTCGTCCCGGATCGCTCCTGAAGCGATCCCGACCGTCCCCGCCGGCGGAGGGGGGTCCGATCGGACCCCCCAACCGCCGGAAGAATGTCACGTACAGGTACGTGATTCTGCCTGTACGTGCCATTCTGCCGACGTAAATATACAGGGGGCGGTCGGGAAAATATTTTTTTTCAATTGTTTGTAAAGAATAAAAATTTAGTTTGGCAACCCTGCATTTTACCGTGTCTCTCTTGTCTCCCCCCCCTCGTCCCCCCCTCTTTTCCTGCGGCCTGCCAGGTTGCGTGCTTGGATAAGGGTCTGGTATGGATTTTGAGGGGGGCCCCCACGCATTTTTTTTTATTTTGGTTCGGGGTTCCCCTGTGGGGAAATCCCCATGCCATTTTTTATCAATGAACTGTTATGTGTATTGTCGGACCCAATTTCATTGGCCCAGTACCCCAATCAGTGATGCGTTGCTTCCAAGTGACACAGCTATCATAGATTGTGCCTATGCACACCTCCAGAGTGGGAGGACGTACAGGTATGCCTTCCAAGAACAATACTTGTCCTGCTTGGTTGTATATGTACAGTGGCCAGGCAAGAAGCTGTTAAAATATGTCAGTGCATGTCATGATGCAGGTCAATGTGCACTGCAATACACAGTAAAAAGAGTTGTGGGAATGCATATTGGGGAAAATGTACCTAAACAAAGGTGCAAGGGGGATCTTTAACCAGTTAACAACCGGCCCATAGCCGAAAAACGGCTACAGGGCGGTTGCTTAACTCTAAGAGGACGGCCTCACGGAGTTCCCCTCTTGCGCGCCCCCCAGAGGACCCGGCGGATCACGGTAAACAGCCGCTCATCGTGGCCGTTTACCACGTGATCGCTCCGTCAAATGACGGAGCGATCACATGTAAGCAAACCGGCGTCATTTGATGACGCCGGTTCCTCTCTCCTCCTCTCTCTGTACCGATCGGTACAGTGTGAGAGGAGAGGGGGAGGGATCGGTGGCAGCAGTGCTGTGGGCGGGATCTGTAGTGCCCACAGCCTGCTCTGCATGCCACCGATCCAACCATCCATGCTCAGCCATCCCTCCATACCCTGCAATACACAGCAATAGCCTGCAGTGTATTGCTGGGTATTGCAGGGTATGGAGGGATGGCTGAGCATGGATGGATGGATACCCAGCAGTACCCTGCGATACTCTGCCATACCCTGCGATACTCTGCCATACCCTGCGATACTCTGCCATACCCTGCGATACTCTGCCATACCCTGCGATACCCAGCAATACTCTGCGATACCCAGCAATACTCTGCCATACTCTGCCATACCCTTCGATACTCTGCCATACTCTGCCATACCCTGCGATACTCTGCCATACCCTGCGATACTCTGCCATACCCTGCGATACCCAGCAATACTCTGCGATACCCAGCAATACTCTGCCATACCCTGCAATACTCTGCCATACCCTGCGATACTCTGCCATACCCTGCGATACCCAGCAGTACTCTGCCATACCCTGCGATACTCTGCCATACCCAGCAATACTCTGCCATACCCAGCAATACTCTGCCATACTCTGCGATACCCTGCCATTCCCTGCCATATTCTGCAATACCCTGCAATACCCAGCCATAGCCTGCAATACCCAGCAATACTCTGCCATACTCTGCGATACCCTGCCATACCCTGCCATATTCTTCAATACCCTGCAATACTCTGCAATACTCTGCAATACCCAACAATACTCTGCCATACCCTGCGATACTCTGCCATACTCTGCGATACTCTGCCATACCCTGCGATACTCTGCCATACCCTGCGATACTTTGCCATACCCTGCGATACCCAGCAATACTCTGCCATACCCTGCGATACCCTGCCATTCCCTGCCATATTCTGCAATACCCTGCAATACCCAGCCATACCCAGCAATACTCTGCCATACTCTGCGATACCCTGCCATATTCTGCAATACCCTGCAATACTCTGCAATACCCAACAATACTCTGCCATACCCTACGATACTCTGCCATACCCTGCCATACTCTGCCATACCCTGCGATATTCTGCGATACCATGCAATACTCGCTACGATCGAAGCCAGGATCGTTTTTTTATTTTTTTTCAGGCTTTCCAGCCTAGAGGTGAGATGTGGGGTCTTATTGACCCCATATCTCACTGTAAAGAGGACCTGTCATGACATATTCCTATTACAAGGGATGTTTACATTCCTTGTAATAGGAATAAAAGTGATCAAAAAAATTTTTTGGGGGGAAAAAAAGTGTCAAACTAAAATAAATAAAGTAAAATGAACAATAAAAAAAAAAAAAAAAATTTAAAGCGCCCCTGAATGAATGAATGAATGAATGAATGATTTGTATAGCGCTGCAACTGCGAACTGAATCGCCTCGAGGCGCTTTCAGTCCCCGTGTGCTCGCATGCAGAAGCGAACGCATACGTAAGTCCCGTCCACATATGAAAACGGTGTTCAAACCACACATGTGAGATATCGCTGCGAACGTTATAGACGAGAACAATAATTTTGGCCTTAGACCTCCTCTGTAACTCAAAACATGTAACCAGTAAAAATGTTTAAAGCGCCGCCTATGGGGATTTTTAAGTAGCAAAGTTTGGCGCCATTCCACGAGTGTGTGCAATTTTGAAGGGTGACATGTTAGGTATCTATTTACTCGGCGTAACTTCATCTTTCACATTATGAAAAAACATTGGGCTAAATTTACAGTTTTGTTTCTTGTAAAGCACAAAACTTTTTTTTCCCAAAAAAACGCGTTCGAAAAATTGCTGCGCAAGTACGATGCTAGATAAAAAGTTGCAACGACCGCCATTGTATTCTCTAGGGTCTTTGCTAAAAAAACATATATAATGTTTTGGGGTTCTATGTAATTTTCTAGCAAATAAATTATGATTTTTACATGTAGGAGAGAAATGTCAGAATTGTCCTGGGTGCTCCAGAACACCTGATGGCGCTCCCTGCATGTTGGGCCTCTGTATGTGGCCACGCTGTGTAAAAGTCTCACACATGTGGTATCCCATTATCGGGAGTAATAGCAGAATGTGTTTTGGGGTGTAATTTGTGGTATGCATATGCTGTGTGTGAGAAATAACCTGCTAATATGACAATTTTGTGAAAAAAAAAAAAGAAAAAAAAAAAAATCTTGATTTTGCAAAGAATTGTGGGAAAAAATAACAACTTCAAAAAACTCACCATGCCTCTTTCCAAATACCTTGGAATGTCTTCTTTCCAAAAAGGGGTCATTTGGGGGGTATTTGTACTTTTATGGCATGTTAGGGTCTCAAGAAATGAGATAGGCCGTCAGTACTTCAGATGTGATCAATTTTCAGATATTGACACCATAGCTTGTGGACTATAACTTTCACAAAGACCAAATAATATACCCCAATTTGTACTTATTTTTACCAAAGATATGTAGCAGTATAAATTTTGGCCAAAATTTATCAAGAGAAATTACAAATTTGCTAAATTTTTTAACAGAAATAAAGAAAAATTCATTTTTTTTACCAAATTTTCGGTCTTTTTTCTTTTATAGCGCAAAAAATAAAAAACCCAATGGTGATTAAATACCACCAAAAGAAAGCTCTATTTGTGTGAAAAAAAGGACAACAATTTCATATGGGTACAGTGTTGTATGACTGAGTAATTGTCATTCAAAATGTAAGCGGACCGAAAGCTGAAAATTGGTCTGGTTATTAAGGGTGTTTAAGTGCCCAGTGGTCAAGTGGTTAAAAAGGAACTCCAGATATTACAGATACAAATTAATGCAGCTCAGTAATAACAAATACAAAATTCCATGTATTATTGAAATTCAAGCAATGTATGTACCTTAATTCGACTTGGTATCAGCCTCTTGCAATCCACAAGGTGCCAATTAATTAATATGCTGATAGAAGCATGATGATAGGAAAAGAAAGTGACAGGGAGATGTACTCCACTGCCCAGTCACAGGCTAGGGTGGGTCAAGGACAACCTGGACTCAGAGGAAGTAAGTTAAATGATGCTGGCCATCAGATTGAGGATATAGCAGCAGAAAATGTACTGCATGGTACATCTCTGATTGAAGCTGAATATTGCAACAAAAACTGGTCTTGTTTTATAATTTGATAGACTATTGATGTTATCTTGTTTCTTTTGGCTGGAGTTCTGCTTTAAAGTCTAGTGTGATATTGGGAAATTCAGCTTAATGGTAGAAGCATTTGTAGTGCATCCACACATTGAACTGTGGTTTTAAGGCTTTCAAGCCCATTTTTATTAAGCAAAGCTAAAGAACAGTTAAAAACAGAACAGTTGGACATGCAGGGGTTAACCAGCTAGTTAGGAACAGAATATGCCAAGTCAACCTCTTCAACAATGTCCCTGCTTAGGCCTCAAATTTGGCTACTTGCTGGTTCCTCAGACCATCTTACCCAAATCCTGGATCTCTATGCTCTCCTGGCTCACTCAGCCTGTAGCCACTCCTGCTCTCTCCAGACTCTCTCAGTCCCCTGGACTCATCTAGTCACCTCAGCTCTCCCAGTCCTCCAGAACCTCTTAGCTGTCTTGGCTTCCTCAGTCCTGCAGGTAAGCAATCTTTCCTCCAACATGAAGTGCTGTTTCCTGAGTGGAGCACCTCTCCTAATGGGAGAACATTTGTCTCCTGGATGAAGCACACACCTGTCTCCTGAAAGGAACACTGACCTATGGCAAGGGCTTGCTTATAACGAGTGTGTACATCTGCACCCTCACACAGCCTGCAGGTCCCCACTCAAGAGTCAAGACTCTTTGAAGGCTTCAGACTCTGGACCCTTTTCTGGGATTACAAAACCCATAGAAAACTGAAACCACTGTTTTCTCCTCTCTGACACAATACTCCGGAGCTCTGCATTAGTGTGAACCTTGTGTTGCTTTTCCTTATACTTACACAGCGGCAGGGCCTAGCACTGTCAAACTAGGTATAAAAATCTTTCCACAAGTGACCGGTTCTAAAAAGTTTACTTCTGCTGTTTCCACTTCCTTTCAATGATCTTACTGAAAAATGTTTTCTATGGCTCAAACCTAGTAATATAATTAACAAGAAAAGCTGATAATTTCAATTTTTGCAACATTGATATTTTAGTTTACCGGGACATCTTTTGGACAGATAATAATGCCAGTGATGTATGCTTTACTGCAGTTGTTGGGCACTTCCAGACTGCAAGGAACCAAAATATTCAGACAATTATGATGCTGAATTCTGCTGAAAGAAGCTCCAGAAAAGTCCTTTTACTAAGATGTCTATATCACGAATATAAAATATGATTAAAGAAACACTTAAAAAGCTTAGCAATTAATATGTAATTATGAATACTTTATCTCTCAATTACCTGAATATACAGCATTTGTTGGCATTTTACACTTTCAATTAAGCTGCCAAATGTTCTTGTGTTTTAGTCCATACCTTTCAATTTTATAATTAGTTCATTGTATATTTGGTAATGCAGTTAATTTGCAATTATTATTTCACCCACCGCAGTGATAGGATACATGCAGTTAATTAACTAAAAATACTTAAAGTGGATTTGCACTTAAGAAAAGGCCCACTTATTCAATGTGGTCCACCCTACACAGAGAGAGAGAGGGGAGGGTACAGAGGAAAAGAGAGGGGGGCAGAGAGAAAGAGACAGAGAGAGAGGAAGAGATGAGAGAGAGAGAGAGAGAGGACACATAGATAAAGAGAGAGAGAGAGTGAGAGAGAGAGAGAGAGAGAGAGAGAGAGAGAGAGGAGGAGAGAGAGAGGGAGGACACAAAGATAAAGAGTGAGGGGACAGAGAGAGAGAGAGGGGGGAAGGACACAAAGATAAAGAGTTAGGGGACAGAGAGAGAGAGAGGACACAGAGATAAAGAGAGAGGGGGAGAGGGGGGAGAGAGAGAGGGAGGACATAGAGATAATGAGAGAGGGGGGGAATAGCGAGAGAGAGAGAGAGAGAGAGAGAGAGAGAGGGGGACACACAAAGATAAAGAGTGAGGGGGCAGAGAGAGAGAGAGAGAGAGGACACAAAGATAAAGAGTGAGGGGACATAGAGAAAGAGAGAGAGAGAGAGTGGGAGAGGGAGGACACAGAGATAAAGAGTGAGGGGACAGAGAGAAAGAGAGAGAGAGTGGAAGAGGGAGGACACAGAGATAATGCGAGAGGACAGAGAGAGAGGAGAGAGAGAGAGAGAGAGAGGACACAGAGAGAGAGAAAGAGGGGGGAGAGAGAGAGGGAGGACACAGAGATAATGAGGGAGGACAAAGAGAGAGGGGGGGCACAGAGAAAGAGAGAGAGGGGGGAGCAGAGAGAGAGAGAGGGGAGGACACAAAGATAAAGAGAGAGGGGACAGAGGGGAGAGAGAGAGGGGGGAAGGACACAAAGATAAAGAGTTAGGGGACAGAGAGAGAGAGAGGACACAGAGATAAAGAGAGAGGGGAAGAGGGGGGAGAGAGAGAGGGAGGACATAGAGATAATGAGAGAGAGGGGGAATAGCGAGAGAGAGAGAGAGAGAGAGGGGGGGGACACAAAGATAAAGAGTGAGGGGGCAGAGAGAGAGAGAAGACACAAAGATAAAGAGTGAGGGGACATAGAGAAAGAGAGAGAGAGTGGGAGAGGGACGACACAGAGATAAAGAGTGAGGGGACAGAGAGAAAGAGAGAGAGAGAGTGGGAGAGGGAGGACACAGAGATAATGCGAGAGGACAGAGAGAGAGAGAGAGAGAGAGGACACAGAGAGAAAGAACGAGGGGGGAGAGAGAGAGGGAGGACACAGAGATAATGAGGGAGGACAGAGAGAGGGGGGGGGGGCACAGAGATAAAGAGAGAGAGGGGAGGACACAAAGATAAAGAGTGAGGGGAGAGAGAGAGAGAGGGAGGACACAGAGATAAAGAATGCAGGGACAGAAAGAGAGAGATAAATGCGAGAGGACACAGAGAGAAAGAGAGAGAGGGGACAGAGAGAGAGAGAGGGAGGACACAGAGATAAAGAGTGAGGGGGCAGAGAGAGAGATAAAGAGAGAGGGGAAAGAGAGAGAGAGAGGGTACAGAGAGAGAGAGAGAGGGAGGACACAAAGATAAAGAGTGAGGGGACAGAGGGAGAAATAAAGAGAGAGGGGGCAGAGAGAGAGGGAGGACACAAAGATAAAGAGTGAGAGGACAGAGAGAGAAATAAAGAGAGAGGGGAAAGCGAGAAAGGGAGGACACAGAGATAATGCGAGAGGACAGAGAGAGAGGACACAGAGAGAAAGAGAGAGAGGGGACAGAGAGAGAGAGGGAGGACACAGAGATAAAGAGTGCAGGGACAGAAAGAGAGCGGGAGGGAGGACACAGAGATAATGCGAGAGGACACAGAGAGAGGACACAGAGAGAAAGAGAGAGAGGGGGCAGGGAGAGAGAGAGGGAGGACATAGAGATACAGAGTGAGGGGACAGAGAGAGAGATAGAGAGAGAGAGAGAGAGAGAGAGAGAGAGGGGAAGGACACAAAGATAAAGAGTGAGGGGACAGAGAGAGAGATAAAGAGAGAGGGGGCAGAGAGAGAGAGAGAGGGAGGACACAAAGATAAAGAGTGAGGGGACAGAGAGAGAGAGAGATAAAGAGAGAGTGGACAGAGAGAGAGAAAGAGGACACAAAGATAAAGAGTGAGGGGACAGAGAGAGAGATAAAGAGAGAGGGGAAAGAGAGAGAGGGAGGACACTGAGATAAAGAGAGAGAGGGAAATAGAGAGAAAGAGAGGGGGAAGAGAGAGAGGGAGGACACAGAGAGTGAGAGAGAGGGGGCACAGAGAGAGGACAAAGAGAGAAAGAGAGAGAGGGGGGCAGAAAAAGAGAGAGAGAGGAAGGACACAGAGATAGAGAGGTGACAGATAGAACACAGGGAGAAAGAGAGAGGGGGGGCAGAGATAAAAATAGAGAGGCCAGAGAGTGAGGACACAGAGAGAGAGAGGGGGGCAGAGAGAAAGAGAGAGAGAGAGAAACAGAGAGGGAGGGAGGGAGAGAGAGAGAGAGAGAGAGAGAGAGAGAGAGAGAGAGAAGGAGGACACAGAGATAAAGAGAGAGAGAGAGAGAGGGGGGGGGCAGATAGAGAGGACACAGAGAAAAAGAGAGAGTGGACAGGGAGAGAGAGAGAGAGAGAGTAGGCAGCAGTGTAGTAGACTATGCTATCACAGATATGCACCCCACACTCATCAATGGTTTTACAGTCACCCCACAAACACACCTGTCAGACCACAACCAACTACTGCTATATATTAAATCTTCTAGCAAACCATCACCAAAACTCCACCGGGCCTCTCTCTGCAACCTGCCACCATCCTTTAAATGGTCCAAACAGTCTACCACAAAATACAGAGAAGTAACTGACAGACCTGACATTAAGAAACAGCTTGAAAACTTCCAAAACAATGCCTATGAGATAAGCCCACGAGGTGTGAACCAAGCAGCAAAGGACTTCCATAAAATACTACACACCATCGCAGAAACAGCCCAGCTGAGAAAAGCCAACTACAAGAAACCATCCAACAAACAATCCAATAAATGGTTCGACAAAGAATGCAAAGCATTAAGGAACACCTTACGGACAGTCTCCAATAACAAACACAGAGACCCTGACAACACTGACCTAAGAATAGCCCATGGCACCCTGCAGAAAAAATACAAACAAACCCTTAAAAAGAAAAAGCAAAACTTCATCTCCAAAAACCTGCAACAGCTGGAAGAGGCACTTCAGGAAAATTCTTTCTGGGAAATATGGAAGAATATTGGCTCAGCACCCAGGAAAAACAACCTCCACATTCAAAATGGCGACATCTGGCTCAACTACTTTATGAATCTCTACAAAGATATTCCAAAGGAGACTCTAACTGCAGAACAAAAAGACATCATCAAAAGACTAAATGATATGGAGGAAAAATTTAAGGACTTCCAGAACCCCCTAGATACATCGGTTACACCACAAGAAATTAGGGAGAAAATCCAAAACCTGCAAACCAAAAAATCCAGTGGGATGGATGGAATCCTGCCAGAGATGATTAAACATGGCTCCCCAGATGTACATGCTGCAATATGCAAAGTGTTCAATCTGGTCCTGAGTGCTGGTTACTACCCTAAAGTATGGAACCAAGGCCTCATAACACCCATCCATAAGAGTGGAGACCAGTATGATCCAGCCAACTACAGAGGGATATGTGTCAGCAGCACACTAGGGAAACTATTCAACAGTATCCTCAACAAACGGATCCTTAACTTCCTGACACAACACAATGTCCTCAGCAGAAGTCAGGCAGGGTTCATGCCAAACCATCGTACTACAGACCACATCTACACCCTGCACAGCCTCATCAAGAACCATGTCCACAATACAAAACAGGGAAAGATATTTGCCTGCTTTGTGGACTTTAAAAAGGCATTTGACTCAGTGTGGCACCCAGGCCTGTTCCTCAAACTATTGGAGAGTGGAATAGGAGGGAAAACATATGATGTTATAAAGAGTTCATACACTGAGAACAGCTGCAGCGTAAAGGTGAATGGGAAAAGAACTGAACACTTCCGGCAGGCCCGAGGAGTAAGACAGGGCTGCAGCCTAAGTCCAACCCTCTTCAACATCTACATCAATGAACTGGCTGCAGCTCTAGAATCCTCCCCAGTACCAGGACTGACTCTACATGACACCAAAGTTAAGTTCCTGCTGTATGCGGATGACCTCCTACTTCTGTCACCAACAGAGAAAGGCCTACAAGACAGCCTGGAAGTGCTGGAGAAATACAGTGCCACATGGGCACTACCCATCAACTCAAGCAAAACAAAAATCATGGTGTTCCAAAAGAAAAATACAAAACAAACAAAGAGCCCTCCCTTTAAATTAAACAACTGCACTGTTGATGAAACTAACAGCTACACGTACCTAGGCCTAGAAATTAACAAATCAGGAAGTTTCAAGCCAGCCATAGAGGCACTAAAAGACAAGGCACGCAGAGCCTACTATGCCATCAGGAGACAGCTGTACCACCTAAAACCACCAGTGAGAGTCTGGCTCAGAATATTTGATAGCGTCATCACCCCAATTCTTCTTTATGGCAGTGAAGTTTGGGGTCCCGTCACCTACCCAGACCAATCCAAATGGGACCCCAGCCCAACAGAAATATTCCATATGGAATTCTGCAAACACCTCCTCCAAGTCCATCGGAGCACCTCCAACAGTGCTTGCCTGTCTGAGTTGGGCAGGTTTCCCTTACTTCTTGCAGTACAGAAAAGGGCGCTATCATACTGGGACCACCTACAAAACAGCAGTCCCAACTCATACCACCATAAAGCCCTACTGAACAGTAAGGACCAGTCCAAACCATGTGGCCTGCAACAACTCATCACCTTGTCTATCCCAAACTCTCAACAATGTGGCCTGACAAAATCTCAAATAAAAAACATAACAAATGACTCCAAAGAAAAATATGTTGGAGAATGGAGAAACGAAATAACAAACTCCAAAAAACTAACTGTTTACCAGTCATTGCAGAGAGACTACAAACTGGCCCCATACCTGGAGGTGCTACAAGACCCCAAAGACAGACAGACCCTGAGCCAGTACAGACTGAGCGCCCACAGCCTGGAAATAGAATTAGGACGGCACAGACAGACCTACAAGCCCAGGGAGTGTAGACTGTGCCAACAATGTGACCAGGGGGTCCTGGAGGATGAGGACCACTTCCTGCTACATTGCCCCAAGTACTCATCAGTGAGGGACACTCACTTCCAGAGACTCTCAACTCTCATACCGGACTTCACTTCTATAGAAGAGAAGAGGAAACTCCAATTTCTACTGGGAGAAGAGAAGCCAACGGTGAAGAGAGCTGCCCAGTATGTGACAGCGTGTCACCGACTGAGAGGGACATGAAAGACTGAGGACTTAAAAATCCTCTACAGAGACTTATGTCCATTCCCTGTTATATTACCCTTCCCCCTTTTTTCCTATACAAACACAACTGCTTTGGCAATGCTAACATGTATTTGGTCCTGCCAATAAAGCTTATTTGAATTTGAATTTGAATTTGAATTTGAGAGAGAGAGAGAGAGAGAGAGAGGGGTGATGCAGAGATAAAGAGAGAGGGAGACAGAGGAAGAGAGAGAGAGAGAGGACACAGAGATAAAGAGAGATGGGACAGAGAGAGAGGACACATAGAGAAAGATAGAGGGGGGCGAGAGAGAGAGAGAGAGGACACAGAGATAAAGATAGAGAGGACAAAGAGAGAGAGAGAGGACACAGAGAGAAAGAGAGAGGTGGGACAGAGCGAGAGAGAGAGATGGTGAACACAGAGATAAAGAAAGAAGGGATACAGAGAGTGGACACAGAGAGAAAGAGAGAGAGAGGGAGAGAGAGAGAGGACACAGAGATAAAGAGAGAGGGGACCGAGAGAGAGGATACTGAGATAAAGAGAGAGGGGACCGAGAGAGAGGACACAGAGATAAAGAGAGAGGGGACTGAGAGAGAGGACACAGAGATAAAGAGAGAGGGGACAGAGAGAAAGGACACAGATAGAAATAGAAGGGGGACAATGAGAGGGAGGTCACAGAGATAAAGAGTTAGGGGCGAGAGAGAGAGAGAGACGGAGGACACAGAGATAATGTGAGAGGACAGAGAGAGAGCACACAGAGAAAAAGAGAGAGAGAGAGGGGAGAGAGAGAGAGAGGGAGGACACAGAGATAAAGAGTGTGGGGACAGAGAGAGAGAGAGGACAGAGATAAAGAGTGCATGGACAGAGATAAAGAGTGTGGGGACAGAAAGAGAGAGAGAGAGAGAGAGAGAGGGAGGGAGGACACAGAGATAATGCAAGAGGGCACAGAGAGAGAGCACACAGAGAGAATAAGAGAGAGGGGACAGAGAGAGAGAGAGAGAGAGAGGGGAGGACACAAATATCAAGAGTGAGGGGACAGAGAGAGAGAGTGATGACACAGAGATAAAGAGAGAGGGGTCAGAGAGAGAGGGCACAGAGAGAAATAGAGGGAGGACAGAGAGAGAGAGAGAGATAGAGGGAGGACACAGAGAGAAAGGGAGGGATGGCAGAGAGAGAGAGAGGACACAGAGAGAAAGAGAGAGAGGACACTGAGAAAAAGAGAGAGAGGGGACAGAGAGAGAGAGGGAGTGAGAGAGGGAGGGCACAGAGATAAAAATAGAGGGGCCAGAGAGTGAGGATACAGAAAAAAAAAGAGAGAGAGAGAGATGGAACACAGAGCAAAAGAGAGAGAGATGGGGAGAGAGAAAGAGAGAGGGGGAAACAGAGAGCGAGAGAGAGGGAAAGAGAGAGAGAGAAAGGGAGGACACAGCGATAACGAGAGAGAGAGAGGGGACAGAGAGAGAGGAGAGAGAGAGGGGAGGGGCTGATAGAGAGGACACAGTGCGAAAGAGAGAGTGGACAGGGATAGAGTAAGAGAGAGGGAGTCTTGAATGTGTGCGCTGTAATTTGTTCACTATTGTTTGTTGGTCTTATGGCAGCACCATCTTGAATCTAAATGCATTAGTGTGTGCTTCTCAAATATGTTTTTGTATGTTGTAATAAACCCTGACCAGGTTTTTGTTGGGTTAGAGCACCCCTCCCCCTCTTTATTACCTCTTATTTAGTGGCCACCAGTGTATAGGAGGAATCCCTTCAGTTCTCCCACATAGAGGAGTTTGGCTCCCATGGTTGAGGCGCAGGATCTTTCATTATATTACTAGGGTAGGACCCACTAATTCTGGGTACTTTGTCGCAGTAAGTGGGCTTAGCACTATATAACCATATAGTGTGACCAAACCCCCGTATTTTTGGAATATGTTCAGGTGTTTTTAACTAGCCCTGCAGGAAATGTCATTCTTGAATGTGTGCGCTGTAATATGTTCGCTATTGTTTGTTGGTCTTATGGCAGCACCATCTTGAATCTAAATGCATTAGGGTGTGCTTCTCAAATATGTTTTTGTATGAGAGGGAGGGAGGACACAGGGATAAAGAGAGAGGGTACAGAGAGAGAGGACACAGAGAAAGAGAGAGAGGGAACAGAGAGAGAGAGGACACAGAGAGAAAGAGAGAGAGGGAACATAGAGAGAGAGAGAGGACCGAGAGAGAGGACACAGAGCAAACGAGAGCGCGAGTGGGCAGAGAGAGAGGACGCGAGAGAGAAAGAGAGATGACACAGAGATAAAGATAGAGAGGACAAAGAGAGAGTGAGAGGACACAGAGAGAAAGAAAGACGGGGAGAACACAGAGATAGAGATAGAGATAGAGAGGGGACAGAGATAAAGAAAGAGGGGACACAGAGAGAGGACGCATATATAAAGAGAGATGGGACAATGAGAGGGAAGACACAGAGATAAAGAGAGAGAGGACAGAGAGAGAGGGGGATGACAAAGAGAGAAAGAGATGGAGGACAGAGAGTGAGAGAGAGAGAGAGAGAGAGAGGATGCAGAGAGAAAGAGAGATAGAGGGAACAGAGAGAAAGAGAGAGAGAGAGAAAGAGGGAGGGCAGGGAGAGAGGACGCAGAGAGAAAGAGAGGGAGGGGGCAGAGAGAGAGGGAGGACACAGCGAGAGAGAGAGGGAGAGAGAGAGAGAGAGAGGAGGACACAGAGAGAAAGAGAGAGAGGTGACAGAGAGAGGACAAAGAGACAAAGAGAGAAAGAGGGGACAGTGAGAGAGAGAGGGAGGACAGAGAGAAAGAGAGAGGTGGCAGAGAGAGATAGAGATTTAGAGGGGGAGGGCAGAGCCCAGAGATAAAAATAGAGGGGCCAGAGAGTGAGGACACAGAAAGAGAGAGAGAGAGAGGAAGAGAGAGGGAGAGAGAGAGGGAAGAGAGAGAGAGAGAGAAAGGGAGAAGACAGAGATAAAGAGAGAGGGGACAGAGAGAGAGAGGACACAGAGCGAACGAGAGAGAGAGAGAGAGAGAGAGAGAGAGGGTGCAGAGAGAGAGGACACAGAGAAAGAGAGAGGGAACAGAGAGAGAGAGGACACAGAGAGAAAAAGAGAGAGGGAACATAGAGAGAGAGAGGACACAGATAAAGAGAGAGGGGACCGAGAGAGAGGACACAGAGCAAACGAGAGCGCGAGTGGGCAGAGAGAGAGGACACGAGAGAGAAAGAGAGATGACACAGAGATAAAGATAGAGAGGACAAAGAGAGAGTGAGAGGACACAGAGAGAAAGAAAGAGGGGGAGAACACAGAGATAGAGATAGGGAGGGGACAGAGATAAAGAAAGAGGGGACACAGAGAGAGGACGCAGATATAAAGAGAGATGGGACAATGAGAGGGAAGACACAGAGATAAAGAGAGTGAGGACAGAGAGAGAGGGGGATGACAAAGAGAGAAAGAGAGGGAGGACAGAGAGAGAGAGAGAGAGAGAGAGAGAGAGAGAGAGAGAGAGAGAGAGAGATGCAGAGAGAAAGAGAGATAGAGGTAACACAGAGAGAGAGAGAAAGAGGGAGGACAGGGAGAGAGGACGCAGAGAGAAAGAGAGGGAGGGGGGCAGAGAGAGAGAGAGGTGGCAGAGAGAGATAGAGATTTAGAGGGGGAGGGCAGAGCCCAGAGATAAAAATAGAGGGGCCAGAGAGTGAGGACACAGAAAGAGAGAGAGAGAGAGGAAACAGAGAGGGAGAGAGAGGGAGAGAGAGAGAGAGAGAGAGAGAGAGAGAGAGAGAGAGAGAGAGAGAGAGAGAGAGAGAGAGAGAAAGAAAGACAGAGATAAAGAGAGAGGGGACAGAGAGAGAGAGGACACAGAGCGAACGAGAAAGAGAGAGAGAGGGGACAGAGAGAGAGGACACAAAAAGAAAGAGAGAGAGAGAGAAAGAGAGAGAGGGGGCAGAGAGAGAGGACACAAAGGTAAAGATAGAGGGGACAAAGAAAGAGAGAGAAGACGCAGAGAAAGAGAGAGGGAGAGAACAGAGAGAGAGAGAGAGGGAACAGAGAGAGAGGGGGACACAGAGAGAGGACACAGATAGAAAGAGAGAGGAGACAGTGAGATGGAAGAAACAGAGATAAAGAGAGAGAGGACAAAGATACCTGTCATCCGCCGGCTCAGCGGAGATCAACGGAGAGATCTCCCGTTGAGCCGGCGGACAGAGGCGGACTCCGTGCAAGCGGAGTCCGCCTCGAGTGAAAGGGGCCTAAGGGTTAATAAGGGGTTCAACAGTGGAACATTTAAATGAAAAGAAAAAGCTTTTTTTTTTACTTGTCAGGTTGCTTTAACTGACTTCATCTGCAGATCGAAGTTCATCCCTTTGATCTGTAGATGAATAAAAAGAAAGATATAGAAAGATCTAAAAGCCGTGTGGTAGCTTATCCTTTATCCTTTACCAAGTCAGCGGGTTCATCTCTAGCTGCCTTTATACAGTATATGTACATTAGTCTAATCCAAAACTTTCATAAATAATCTCACTTTCTCCCGACCTCTTTAGAGATGGGACTATTCACTGTTCCATTAGAAAGAGACAAAGGGAGTGTATAACAATATCTCTTTTATTTACAATTTACATTTGTAATGAGTGCCAGAAGTACAACTACAGCTATACTTCTGGTGCTCGTATCGGGTCTCAAATGCAGAATCAGCAGAGTTGTAGGTAGCTACCCCTCCTCTCCACCTGCACAAATAATGGAGCACTTTGTATTACATGAGCCCCTTCATAAAATACAAAGTATTTTGTGAATGTACAGTGGAGAGGAGGGGAGGGATGGGCAGAGCAGCTGCTGTGTAAGAAAACAGCATAGATCCTACCAGAGCACCAGGGATACAGAAATAGCTGTACTCTCATGTCTCAGTAAAAATATGACTTGTAAATACAAGAGATAGGTCCACAAGGTGGCATACACCTCATTGGACTTCAGCCATTGTAAGCCAGCACTTTTTAAACAGTGGCTGAATTATTGGAGTTTTGCTTTAAATCAATGTTTCTCAACTCCAGTCCTCAAGTAACCCCAACAGGTCATGTTTTCATGATTTCCCCCAAATGAAACGGCTGTGGTTATTATGAAGGCAGTGAAACGAATAAAATCACCTGTGCAAAATAATGGAGATCCTGGAAACATGACCTGTTGGGGGTACTTGAGGACTGGAGTTGAGAAACATTGCTTTAAATCCTCACCCATATATTCTGAGAAGAGGCTATAGACTTCTGTTGTTTCCATGAATTTTTCTACACCAGTAGAAATGCTTTAGCATTCATTTAAACAGTAATATGTACTGTAGTGGTAATTGAATTAAATGGTGCAGTAATATTGTAATATTGTTGGCTACAGCTGCTGATTCATCATGCATTGTATTACATTGTTGGCTTTCCTCATCTGACAATAGCCAATTACTGTGCCATTTTACTTTATCTTCCTAACAAAAACAAATCAAAGATCCACACTCCTCGCCAGTTGGAAGGAAAAGAACCAGCACTTCAATTCAACTTTATTTTCTTTTAACAAGCGGTGAAATCCATAACTTAAGTTGAAGTTTTAATCTACTTATATTTTACATTTTCTGGCCGCTTTTTCCATCTTATTATCATTCTAATGACATTTTTAAATAAAACCTTTTTGTTTTCAATACATTATTATTATATTATACAGGATTTATATAGTGCCAACAGTTTGCGCAGCGCTTAACAAAATAAAGGCAGACATTACAATTACATTACAATTTGGTACAAGAGGAATCAGAGGGCCCTGCTCGTTAGAGCTTACAATCTAAGAGCACTCAGCCCCGATGCAAGCAAAGGGCTGGCTCCTCTAGAAAAGCTAGCTGTATCATCCTTGACTTTATTGCTTTCTGGGTCACTGACCAAGAGAAGTATATATTCTGACTTAACTTAAATTTTACTTGCCACAAACTTGCTCTGGTTTAGCAGGAGTCAGTTAGGCAGCAATATCAGCCAGCATTTGAATTTACCTCAGTACCTCACTCACATGTGTGTTTAGGAGGACTCAACAGGATTTATGGGGTGGGAAGCCTAATGCCGCGTACACATGACCGGACTTTCCGGCAGAAAAGGTCAGACGGAATAATTCCGTCGGATATTCCGATCGTGTGTGGGCTTCATCTGACTTTCTTCTTCAAAAATTCTGACGGACCTAGAAATAGAACATGCCTTTAATCTTTCAGACGGAATCAATTTCTATCGGGAAAACCATTCGTCTGTATGCTGGTCCGACGGACCAAATACGACGCAAGGGCAGCTATTGGCTACTGGCTATTGCCTTCCTTTTCTACCCCAGTCGTACGTCATTGCGTTCAAATCGAACAGACTTTGGTGTGATCGTGTGTGGGCAAGTCCGTTCGGTCGGAACTCTGTCGGAACACCATCGGAACTTCGTCAGGAAGACCATCTATTCTGACGGAAAGTCCAGTCGTGTGTACGCAGCATTATACAAAGCAATAAGAGGCTGATAGCAACCACAGCCATTTGCAAGTAATCGGAAATGCAGCATTAACCTGTGAATGTTTGGCTCTGGATGCAAACATTCTTTGTATGGGGCTTATCACCTGCAGCTGCACCCATAAACCCTCCAACGGGAGTTATTGGACTGCCCAAAAATGTACATGTCATTAGAGTGGTTGTTAACCACTTGCCGACCGCCGCACGACGATATACGTCGACAGAATGGCACGTACAGGCAGGAGGGCGTATATATACGTCCCTACCTGTCTGCGGGTGGGGGGGCCCGATCGGGCCCCCCCCGGTGCCTGCGGCGGTCGGCATCGTTGGGGGAGCGATCGGAGATGAGGGGGGAGGCCACTCATTCGTGGCCCCCCCCTCGCGATCGCTCCCAGCCAATGAAACACTTCCTCTAGCCCCGTCATGTAAACAGGGCTAGAGGAAGTGATGTCATCCCTAACAGACGCGGGTGGGGGGCCGATCGGGCCCGCCCCCGTGTCTGTAAATTGTCCGGGACATTGGGGGAGGGATCGGAGATGAGGGGGGGGGCACTCATTCGTGCCCCCCCCCTCGCGATCGCTCCCAGCCAATGGAATGCTTCCCCTGGCTCTGTATTGTGTACAGAGCCAGGGGAAGTGAGGTCATCTCTCCTCGTGGCGGTCTTTTCGAACCGACGCCGAGGAGAGAAGACACGTGAGTTGCACAACACTACACCTACACTACACTACACTAACAGTAGAACATTCTAGGCACACTTTACACACCCCAGCCCCCCCCGATTGCCCCCCTTTTTACTGTTAACTGCATTGGTGCATTGTGACCCTAATAACTGTTAGGGCAGTTAGATTTAGCCCCCTTTAGGTCTAGGAACCCCCCCTAATAAAAGGTTTAACCCCGTGATCACCCCCCGTCACCAGTGTCACTAAGCGATCGTTTTTTTGATCGCTGTATTAGTGTCACAGTTGACGCTAGTTAGGGAGGTAGGTATTTAGGTTTGCCGCAGCGTTTTATAGGGTCAGGGACCCCCCTATACTACCTACTAAAGGTTTTAACCCCCTGAGTGCCCCCTAGTTAACCCTTTCACCAGTGATCACCATATAACTGTTACGGGTGACGCTGGTCAGTTAGTTTATTTTTTATAGTTTCAGGGCACCCGCCGTTTATTACCTAATAAAGGTTTAACCCCCTGATCGCCCGGCGGGTGATATAAGTAAGGTTTTAGAGTCAAATAGGGTCTGCGTCGCCCCAGGCAGCGTCGGGTTAGTGCCAGTACCGCAAACACCCACGCACGCAGCATACACCTCCCTTAGTGGTATAGAATCTGAACAGATCGATATCTGATCTGATCAGATCTATACTAGCGTCCCCAGCTGTTTAGGGTTCCCAAAAACGCATTGTTAGCGGGATCAGCCCAGATACCTGCTAGCACCTGCGTTTTCCCCCTCCGCCCAGCCCACCCAAGTGCAGTATCGATCGATCACTGTCACTTACAAAACACTAAGCACACATAACTGCAGCGTTCGCAGAGTCAGGCCTGATCCCTGCGATCGCTTACAGTTTTTTGGTAGCGTTTTGATTCAGTCGCTAACAGTCAGGAGCTTTTTTTTTTCCTGTGAGTCTCACTAGTGTACTACTAAATTTAGAGCCCAAAATGGCAAGTCAAACGTACACTAGTGAACAGGCCTACTTGTTTCTGAGCATGACAGATAGTGAAGAGGAGGTCACTCATCTGTCAGAATCAGGCTCAGAATACGACCCAGTAGACGACAGCGGCTCCATGACAGATAGCTCTGACGGCGGAGTTGTGGTCCCTGCTAAGGTCAGGCGTACCAGACCCCAAACTCCTTCTTCTGTTGTTGAGGTGCAGGAACCGCAGGTCGCTCGTAGGAGGCAGAGACGTACTAGAGCCGCTATTCCTTCTGGTGAACAGGCAAGCACCAGCGGCCTAGTACACCCTGGACGTAGTCAAACCAGCACTGCAGTATCACGTGGTGACGTGGCGAGTCCCATAAGTGCAGTTTCAGCTGGCGAGGTGGCAAGCACAAGTAGTGTCCCGCTGCCACCAAGAAGACGACAAAGACAGGCCCGTCGTGCCCATAGTGCCCTTCCTGCAGAATTTGCCAATCCTGATTGGGTGCCCACCACTTCTGCAGAACCCGTACTTCCCCCATTCACTGGCCAACCCGGTATTCAGGTGGAAACAGCTGATTTTACGTCACTTGATTTTTTTTCGCTGTTTTTCACCGAAGATCTCTATAGATCTATTGTGGACCAAACCAATTTGTACGCTGGTCAACACATCGCTGCTAATCCCCAGTTGTCCACCCTTGCCAGAGATTGGAGACCAATTACGGTCCCCGAATTTAAGATCTTTCTGGGCCTTTCCCTCATCATGGGCATAGTTAAAATGGGTACGTTGCGTTCATATTGGTCCACTGAGCCAATGTACCATATGCCCGTGTTCTCTGCCTCCATGTCCAGGGCACGATACGAACAGATTTTGCGGTTCATGCACTTCAACGACAATGAACTCTGTCGTCCTCGTGGAGACCCTGCATACGATCGGCTCTATAAAATTCGGCCCCTCATAAACCATTTCAACCAACGTTTTGCAGACTTGTTTACTCCCCATCAAGTTGTCTGCGTTGACGAGTCCCTGATTAAGTTTACTGGCCGCTTGTCATTCAAACAATACCTTCCCAGCAAGCGTGCCAGATACGGGGTCAAGATGTATAAGCTCTGTGACAGGGCCACAGGCTATACATGTAAATTTATGGTTTATGAGGGCAAAGATAGCCACATAGAGCCGACAAACTGCCCTGACTACATAGGGAGCGCTGGCAAGATTGTGTGGGACTTGGTGTCACCCTTATTCGGAAAGGGGTACCACTTGTACGTGGATAATTATTACACGAGCGTGCCACTGTTTAGTCATTTGTTTGATCATCAGATTGGAGCATGTGGCACCGTGCGACCTAATCGCCGGGGCTTTCCCCAGCGGCTTGTAGAGTCCCGTCTTAGGCTGGGGGAGAGAGCCTGCTTGAAGTGTAATAACTTGCTCGCTATGAAGTGGAGGGATAATAAGAATGTTTTCGTTCTTACCTCCTTCATGCAGACACGACGGTCCAAATTACTACGGCGGCTGGTGTTGTGACGAAACCCCCTCTGTGTCCACGAGTACAACCAAAACATGGGAGGGGTGGACCTCAACGACCAGTTGTTGGCGCCGTACCTAGTTGCCCGTAAGGCTAGACGCTGGTACAAAAAAGTGTCTATTTACCTTTTCCAATTGGCTTTGCTGAATGCTCATGTGCTATACGGAGCTTCAGGAGGTACTGGATCCTTCCTTAAATTCCAGGAAGAGATCATCGGAGCCCTTCTGTTTCCAGACGGTGCTCCGCCTCACATTCCCCAACCAAATGCAGTTAGCCGGCTGCATGAGCGGCATTTTATTTATGTCCTCCCGAGTACCCCTACCCAACAAGCCCCCCCAAAGAAAATGTCGTGTCTGCAGAAAGCGCGGATTTAGGCGTGACACCCGCTATTATTGTCCCCGCTGTCCTGACAATCCTGGTCTTTGCATCGGTGAATGTTTCGAACGCTACCATACACTAGTTGAGTATTAGCGTAGGGTACAGCATTGCACAGACTAGGCACACGTTCTCAAGAATGCCATCGCATTTTGAGACCAAAACCGATGGAACCGTTACAACAGTTCCGTTAGAACTGTTACAGTTACAAACAAAAGTTTAAAAAAAAAAAAGTAAAAAATAAAACAAAAAAAATATAAAATAAAAAAAACAAAAATAGTTGTTTTATTGTTCTCTTTCTCTCTATTCTCTCTCTATTGTTCTCCTTTTTTACTGTATTCTATTCTGCAATGTTTTATTGTTAACCATTTTTTTTGTTTTCAGGTACGCCATTCAGTTGCAGCGCGGATTTATCTATCTTGACAGCAACAGCGTTTGCTCCCACGATACATAAAGCCGTGACTCCAACGCTGTAGGAGGTGATTTCACCACCACAGTTAAAAAAAAAGAGCATATATGCCGAAGCATGGGGGCAGCAGAGGGCGGAGGAGCGATTTGCTCCTAATGCCGCCTACATACGGTTGAAATTCCGACGGAGGCTTGCCCGTGGAAAATTCCGACCGCGTGTACGCGGCATAACTTTTTTGCGGGAGGATGCCCCCATGCTTCGGCATATATATATTTTAGGCACAGGTTGCATTAAAAAATGTTTTATTTTTTACTATGTTTTTTTTGGTATTTGCTTTGCAGGTATGGTAAATCTTACTGTTATACTATAATGTTACTTTGTTTTATTGTTAACCATAATTTGCTTAGCAGGTACGCCATTCAGCTGCAGCGCGGATTTATTTATCTTGACAGCAACAGCGCTTGCTCCCACGATACATAAATCCGTGACTCCAGCGCTGTTGGAGGTGATTTCACCACCACAGTTAAAAACAAAATGGTGCATGTATGCCCATCATTAGAAGTGGGTGGATGAAGGGAGGTTCTAATGGTGGGCATACCCACCGATCAATCTTTTTTTTTCGTTCAGCCCACAGGCTGCATGAAAAAAAAGATTACAATATATGCCAAACAAGGGCCAGCAACGTACTGGTATGTTGCTGGACTTTGAGTGGTTATACCAGAATGATGCCGGCAGGATTAGGCATTATCTTGGTATCATTCTTTTCAGCCAGCGGTCGGCTTTCATGTAAAAGCAATCCTAGTGGCTAATTAGTCTCTAGACTGCTTTTACAAGCAGTGGGAGGGAATGCCCCCCCCTCCCACCGTCTTCCATGGTTTTCTCTGGCTCTCCTGTCCCAACAGGGAACCTGAGAATGCAGCCGGTGGTTCCGCCAGCTGACCATAGAGCTGATCAGAGACCAGAATGGCTCCAATCAACTCTATGGCCTAAGAAACCGGAAGCTACGAGCATTTCATGACTTATATTTCGCCAGATATAATCAGCGCCATTGGGAAATTGGGAAAGTATTTTATCACACCGATCTTGGTGTGGTCAGATGCTTTGAGGGCAGACGACAGATCTAGGGTCTAATGGACCCCAATTTTTTCAAAAAAGAGTACCTGTCACTACCTATTGCTATCATAGGGGATATTTACATTCCCTGAGATAGCAATAAAAATGATAAAAAATATATATAAATGAAAGGAACAGTTGAAAAATAAAATAAAAAAGCAAAATCAATAATAATAAAAAAAAAAAAAAAAAAAAAGCACCCCTGTCCCCCCTGCTCTCGCACAAAGGCGAACGCAAGCGTCGGTCTGGCGTCATATGTAAACAGCAATTGCACCATGCATGTGAGGTATCACTGCGAAGGTCAGATCGAGGGCAGTAATTTTAGCAGTAGACCTCCTCCGTAAATCTAAAGTGGTAACCTGTAAAGGCGTTTAAATGCTTTTAAAAATGTATGTAGTTTGTCACCGCTGCACGTTTCTGCGCAATTTTAAAGCATGTCGTGTTTGGTATCTATGTACTCGGCCTAAGATCTAATTTTTTATTTCATCAAATATTTGGGCAAGATAGTGTGTTTTAGTGCATTAAAATTTAAAAAAGTGTGTTTTTTCCCAAAAAAATGCGTTTGAAAAATCGCTGCGCAAATACTGAGTGAAAAAAAAAATGCAACACCCACCATTTTAATCTGTAGGGCTTTGCTTTAAAAAAATATATATTGTTTGGGGGTTCAACGTAATTTTCTTGCAAAAAAAAAATTATTTTCTCATGTAAACAAAAAGTGTCAGAAAGGGCTTTGTCTTCAAGTGGTTAGAAGAGTGGGTAATGTGTGACATAAGCGTCTAAATGTTGTGCATAAAATTCCAGGACAGTTCAAAACCCCCCCAAATGACCCCATTTCGGAAAGTAGACACCCCAAGCTTTTTGCTGAGAGGCATGTCGAGTCCATGGAATATTTTATATTTTGACACAAGTTGCGGGAAAAATAATAATTATTATTATTTTTTTTTTTTTTTTGCACAAAGTTGTCACTAAATGATATATTGCTCAAACATGTCATGGGCATATGTGGAATTACACCCCAAAATACATTCTGCTGCTTCTCCTGAGTACGGGGATACCACATGTGTGGGACTTTTTGGGAGCCTAGCCACGTACGGGGCCCCAAAATCCAAGCACCACCTTCAGGATTTCTAAGGGTGTGAATTTGTGAATTCACTCCTCACTGCCTATCACAGTTTCAGAGGCCATGGAATGCCCAGATGGCACAAAATACCCCCAAATGACCCCATTTTGGAAAGTAGATACCCCAAGCTATTTGCTGAGAGGTATGGTGAGTATTTTGCAGATCTCGCTTTTTGTCACAAAGTTTTGAAAATTGAAAAAGAAAAAAAAAATTTTTTTTCCTTTTCTTTCTACATTTTCAAAAAAAAATGAGAGCTGCAAAATACTCACCATGCCTCTCATAAAATAGCTTGGGTGTCTACTTTCCAAAATGGGGTCATTTGGGGGGTTTTGTGCCATCTGGGCATTTTATGGCCTTCAAAACTGTGATAGGTAGTGAGGAGTGAAATCAAAAATTTACGCCCTTAGAAATCCTGAAGGCGGTGCTTGGTTTTCGGGGTCCCGTACACGGATAGGCTCCCAAAAATTCCCACACATGTAGTATCCCCATACTCAGGAGAAGCAGCAGAATATATTTTGGGGTGTAATTCCACATATGCCCATGGCATGTGTGAGCAATATATAATTTAGTGACAACTTTGGGCAAAAAAAAAAAAAAAAAAAAAAAGTTTGTAATTTTTCCCGCTACTTGTGGCAAAATATAAAATATTCCATGGACTCAACATGCCTCTCAGCAAATAGCTTGGGGTGTCTACTTTCCAAAATGGGGTCATTTGGGGGGGTTTTGTGCCATCTTGGCATTTTATGGCCTTCAAAACTGTGATAGGTAGTGATAGGTAGTGAGGAGTGAAATCAAAAATTTACGCCCTTGGAAATCCTGAAGGCGGTGCTTGGTTTTCGGGGTCCCGTACACAGATAGGCTCCCAAAAAGTCCCACACATGTGGTATCCCCGTACTCAGAAGTAGCAGCAGAATTTATTTTGGGGTGTAATTCCACATATGCCCATGGCATGTGTGAGAAATATATCATTTAGTGACAACTTTGGGCAAAAAAAAAAAAAAAAAAAAAAAAGTTTGTCATTTTTCCCGCTACTTGTGGCAAAATATAAAATATTCCATGGACTCAACATGCCACTCAGCAAATAGCTTGGGGTGTCTACTTTCCAAAATGGGGTCATTTGGGGGGGTTTTGTGCCATCTTGGCATTTTATGGCCTTCAAAACTGTGATAGGTAGTGATAGGTAGTGAGGAGTGAAATCAAAAATTTACACCCTTGGAAATCCTGAAGGCGGTGCTTGGCTTTCGGGGTCCCGTACACGGATAGGCTCCCAAAAAGTCCCACACATGTGGTATCCCCGTACTCAGAAGAAGCAGCAGAATATATTTTGGGGTGTAATTCCACATATGCTAATGGCATGTGTGAGAAATATATCATTTAGTGACAACTTTTTGTAAACATTTTTTTTTTTTTTTTTTTTTGTCATTATTCAATCACTTGGGACAAAAAAATAAAATATTCAATGGGCTCAAAATGCCTCTTAGCAATTTCCTTAGGGTGTCTACTTTCCAAAATGGGGTCATTTGGGGGGGTTTGTACTTCCCTGCCATTTTAGCACCTCAGGAAATGAGATAGGCAGTCGTAAACTAAAAGCTGCGTAAATTCCAGAAAATGTACCCTAGTTTGTAGACGCTATAACTTTTGCGCAAACCAATAAATATACGCTTATTGACATTTTTTTTTTACAAAATACATGTGGCTGAATACATTTTGGCTTAAAAGTATGACTAAAATTGAGTTTATTGGATTTTTCTTATAACAAAAAGTAGAAAATATCATTTTTTTTCAAAATTTTCGGTCTTTTTCCCGTTTATAGCGCAAAAAATAAAAATCGCAGAGGCAATCAAATACCATCAAAAGAAAGCTCTATTTGTGGGAAGAAAAGGACGCAAATTTCGTTTGGGTACAACATTGCATGACCGCGTAATTACCAGTTAAACCAGTGCAGTGCGAAATTGTAAAAAGTCCTCTGGTCTTTAGGCTGCATAATGGTCCGGTCTGAAAGTGGTTAAGCCACTGTCATATCTTCATATAATCCTCTGTGTTTCCTAATGCTGTGTGCCCCTGTCTCTGTGTTTTATTTAAAAAATGCCCTTCTACTGTATACCTAATTTCAGAGCGCCGCTCGGCGCTCACGTGACCGGCTGCCTCTCTAGATCTGACAGCTACAGTGGGAGGGACCGAGAATCCCCCCGCTGGCGTCAGTCATGACGAGAGGAGGAAAGAGGAGAGAGCCGGTCAGTCATCTGAGTGCCGAGCAGTGCTCTGAAATCAGGTGGGTTTTGCTACAAAAGCAGTTTTTTTTTTAATGTTTACTATTCTATTAATTTTCTTTTAAAGTATGCAGCTAGAATATTTTATTTTAGTTTTAAACAGTAGACATCACCTATTCTATCCAAAGTTTAAAGCAGAACTCTGGGATTGGCAAAAAATTTAAAAAATAATAAAAAATACTATTGTTACATAGTTACATAGTAGGTGAGGTTGAAAAAAGACACAAGTCTATCAAGTCCAACCTATGTGTGTGATTGTGTGATTATATGTCAGTATTACATTGTATATCCCTGTATGTTGCGGTCGTTCAGGTGCTTATCTAATAGTTACTTGCCCCCGCTGAGACCATCACCTGTGGAAGGGAATTCCACATCCTTGCCGGTCTTATAGTAAAGAATCCTCTACATAGTTTAAGGTTAAACCTCTTTTCTTCTAATTTTAATGAGTGGCCACTTGTCTTATTAAACTCCCTTTTGCGAAAAAGTTTTATCCCTATTGTGGGGTCGCCAGTATGGTATTTGTATATTGAAATCATATCCCCTCTGAAGCGTCTCTTCTCCAGAGAGAATAAGTTCAGTGCTTGCAACCTTTCCTTATAACTAATATCCTCCAGACCCTTTATTAGCTTTGTCGCCCATCTTTGTACTCCCTCCATTTCCAGTACATCCTTCCTGAGGACTGGTGCCCAGAACTGGACAGCAAACTCCAGGTGCAGCCGGACTAGAGTCTTGTAGAGTCTTGTATTGTAAAAAACAAAAAAGTAAAAAAAAAATGTGAATAAAATAAAACAACAAAAATAAAAAAAAATACTGACACCAGTGGCGGAACTACCAGGTTCCACCACGGGACTCCGGTGGCGGGGTCGTTGAGGCCCTTCATGGCTTCTTGCACTGGGGCCCTGAAGGTTCTGGTTATGCCTCTGCTGTCGTGGGTTAATAAACCTGGCCCCTGATCTTTGCACTGCTTTGATGATTAGGGCCTCTTACACACTGGTGCTTTTCCAGGATGACAAAAGAGCTTGAAAACTATTCCTCCTCAAATCCTATGTAACTTTGGTGCAGTTTTTCAAAAGTGCATCAAAAAGGCACCTTCCATTGTCAGTCAAAGGGAACGGAACAAAAGCCCATGAGTGTGAAAGGGCCCTCAGTCTATACATTTTCTTTTAGACAAAACGTACACAGCCATACTGTGGATTCTGAGTTGTCTCACCTAAATATTTTAATTTCATGCATAATTCTTTCTTCCTGACTCATTAATAAATTGATTCAGAAGTTTTTTTAACAAAAAAACAGCTAATTTTAATCATAGTCATTAAAAGCTTGATGAAAACGAATCTCTGATGTATTTATCAGATTATGCGTGTTTATGTTTTCATGCTGTAATCCATTGGACTGAGCCAGATGATTTACAAACAGAATTAAATGCTGAATATAGTACAATTAGAAAGTATTTCTTTCTTCTTTTAACACTTTAAAAAAAAAAAAAAAAATTGTTACAGCTTGAGTTAGTTAAAGTGGTGGGACACCCTGAAAACAAAAACTTTTAAAAATGTTAATAACAATTTCAAATGAAAAAAAAAATAATTTTTTTTTTTTTTTACAGAAATGGCTGTTGCTAGGCAGATTTTCCTAATCTGCCTCCTCCAGGCCGCGGTGATCTTCTCTCCTTCCGTCTTCTATGGAATGGGGCGCAGTGTGTTATGGGAACTGTGTCCCACAACAGATTGCGTTCCCCATTCACAAATCCCACTCGCGCATGCGCAGTAGGCCGCGCGCCGACTCGCGCATGCGCAGTAGGCCGCGGCCGACTCGCGCATGCGCAGTAGGCTGCGCGAAGCCGTTTCCCTTACTGAGGATAGCGGCGCTGGATCCGGAACGCCGAGGGACATCTCGGCCTCCACGAACAGCATCGCGGGCGCCCTGGGAGGGTAAGTGTACTTATTAAAAGTCAGCAGCGACTTTTTTTTTAGCTGCTGACTTTTAAATTTTTTTTTTTTAAGCTGACACACCGCTTTAACAAGAAACTTATTTTCATCCTTTTATTTCAAGGTCTCATGCACACTTGAGCTCAAAAACACTGCTTTTACAGGCTTTTGAGCTTTTTTTTTCTCTGCCTCCAAATGCCCCTCCATGTTAGGCTATGTGTCCACCCCATATAGGTGTTTACAGGAGTTTATAGACAGAAAAAACACACCAAAGTCGCGTTCAGGAAAGGAGCTTTTGAGCATAAAAAAGCCAGACACACCTATGTGCATGTAAATGTGTCTAAACATGCCCAAGTGCTAGGCATGGTTAGCGCCTGAGCGTTTTTTAATTTATATGACTAGAATAAATGAATATTCTTGACAAGGAAATAAACACCCAAGCGCTTGATGTGCCTAAACAGGTTTGCAAAAACTCCGCTTAGGCACGTTATTGAAGCTGCTTTTCCCCTGCCAGTAGAAAAGTGTTTAACTACTTCCGGACCACCCATCGTCGTTATATATGTCGGTACTTTGACGTTGAATACCGTTGTTATGGCAGCAGATAGTTGCTATAACCCCAGTATATTCTTAAACAGCGGATGGTCTGCTTACAGATAAAAGGTTTTTTTGTGGCAAATTCGCCACAAGATCACTTTTTTTGGAGGCGGGAGAGGTGCCCACCCCCTCCCACCGCGTTACGGTCGTCTCCGTCGCTTACCGGAGCCGTCGGTAGCAGCAAAGACAATCCGATCCTTTTCCCTCTGAGGCACTGTATTGAGTGAGGGAATGATGGCCCACACTTGACTCAATGAAGTTGGATGACGGAAGCGGTGTCAAACGTCACTTCCTCCCAACAGCCTTAAAGGGACATATTTTTTTTATTGAAAAAAAAGACATTTTGTTTTTTTTTTTTTATTGCATTTAAGTGTAAATGTGAGATCTGAGGTCTTTTTGACCCAGATCTCACATTAAAGAGGTCCTGTCATGCTTTTTTTTATTTACAAGGGATGTTTACATTCCTCGTAATAGAAATAACAGTGATCCAAATTTTTTTTTTTTAAAGGAACAGTGTAAAAATAAAAAAATAAAAAGTAAAATAATTAAGAAAAAATAAATAAAAATAAATGTAAAGCACCCCGTCCCTTTGTGCTCGCGCACAGAAGCAAAACGCATACGTAAGTCACGCCCCACATATGTAAATGATGTTCAAACCACACAAGTGAGGTATTGTCACGATTATTAGAGTGAGAGCAATAATTCTAGCAAAAGACTTCCTGTGGAACTCAAAACTGGTAACCTGTAGACATCTTTAAACGTTGCCTATGGAGATTTTTAAGGGTCAAAGTTTGTCGCCATTCCACAAGCGGGTGCAATTTTGAAGCATGACACGTTGGGTATCAATTTACTCGGCATAACATTATCTTTCACAATAAAAAAAAAAATGCTTTCTTATTTTTTAATTAAAAAACAATTTTGAGTTTGTAATACCGCTGCGCAAATTTGGTTTGACAAAGTATTGCAACGGCCACCATTTTAATCTCTAGGGTGTCTGAAAAAAAAAATATATATAATGTTTGGGGGTTCTAAGTAATTTTCTAGTAAAAAAAAAACAGATTTTAACTTGTAAACAAGAAGTTTGAAAAATAGGCCTGGTCCTTAAGTGGTTAAATAAGCCCCAATGTGCATGAAGACTTAAATGGACAGTACAGTTTTAGCGCAACAGTCACCATCATGAATTTGTCCAAATTGCTTTTTCTGTACCATCTCATTACTTGTAAGCTTTCTGTACAGATACTGCAAGAGACCCTGAGGAACCGGACACCAACAAATAGGAGAGTAAATGTAAGAAAAACAATTCCACAGTTATTGACACCTGACACCCACACACACTTAGTGTTAACTATGTGATTAAAAGCAAATAAAACTATGGTAATTATGTCTGTGTTTTATTACGTGTCAAGCCTGATAAAGACAACAATGATTCTGCTTATCGTTTACATTCCTGGTGAAGAATGAGGATGAGTGAACTGACATTAAACAACTAAGATAAAGGCTAAATGCTGCTGATTAGCTCTGAACTGCAGATGAGAAAGCTTTACATCTGCTTTGTACCTCACGGTTGGGTTCCAGTATTTTCAACTAGAAATTATTAGGCAACATCTACACAAAAGAGGAATCAAGGATTCAAGATTGGGAGGTTAATTGTCACATTTAGTCAAAGCTAAAGCATAGCTAAACCCAAAAATAAACATTTTAATAAATTGCAGCTTACCAATCCTTAAGGCCCCTTTCACACTGGGGCGGGGAGCCGCGGTGACGGTAAAGCAGCGCTATATTTAGCGCTGCTTTACCGTCGTTTTAACCGCGGTATTCGGCTGCTCAAAAAAAAAAAAGGGTTAAACACCCCCCTCAGAGCGCCGCCGTAGCGGCGCTTTGCGGCGGTATTGCCGTGGTTTTACTGCGGTTTCCCATTCAAATCAATGGGAAGGAGCGGAATAGGAGCGGTGAACACACCGCTCCTATACCGCTCCAAAGATGCTGCTAGCAGGACTTTTTTTGTCATCCTGCTAGCGCACCGCTCCAGTGTGAAAGCCCTCTGGCTTTCACACTGGAGTTAAAGGGGCCGGATTTTTTCAGGCGGTGAACAGGCGCTATTTTTAGCGCTGCACCGCATGAAAAACGCCCCGGTGTGAAAGGGGCCTAAAAGCTAAGTTCACCTTATCCGGCAAAAAAAAGCATATGCAGTCAAGGGCCCCAGAAGCTAATAAAAAAATGTGCAGTGTTTTAAAATGTTGATTCATTTTAAGTCACTCCTATAGGCCACTTGGGCCTCCCTGGAAGTCTGTCTAAAAAACTCCCAGTTAGCAATCCTCATGTGCTACCTTGTTGCTAGGGCATACAAACCATTGGATGTTCACAGTTTTTGTGTCCTAGCAACAAGGCAGGACGAGTTGATTGCTAACTGAGAGTTTATTTGCTAAGCTACCAAATGGGGGGGGGAGACAAAGAATTAAAGAACATTTTACAAATTTGCACATTTTTTCCTTTATTTTCACCTGTCCAATAAGTCTGTTATTTTTCAATTTCCTTTAACAGACCAAGAAGTCCAGACAAAGTGACAGTTGGAGCATTGAAATAAAACCATTTAGCAATGACCAGTTTTATTAAAGCGGAACTTTATCCATAACAACTTGATACAAAATAATGTTCTTTAGCAAGGAACGGAACATATACTGTATTTCACATTAATAATTATGCTACCAAAATTGATGGCGTGGGGTCGTCACAAGGGATGGGGCCTCTGGATGACGTCACTGGATGGCCATGTCCCATGTCTTTATAAGTTATGGCACACACTGGAGCTAACACAAGAGTAAAGAACCGGAGGAAGAATCAGCAGAGAAAGAAGACATCAGTGCAGTGAGAAGAACCGGAGGAAGAACCAGAGCAAGAAGACATTCGGGCAGCGAGAAGAACCAGAGGAAGAAGACATCGCCGGAGAGTGAAAAAAATCATAGCTACTTTTATAAAGGACTTTGTCAAAAACTTGTGTACTGGTTTTATTTGTTTTTGACACTTTTCTTGGGTGAATGGGTAGGGGTACAATCAGTGGCGGCTGGTGCTCAAAATTTTTGGGGGTGCGCAAACAAACAGCCTCACTGTGCCATCAAACGCTGCCACTGTGCCCATTAAACGCTGCCACTGTGCCCATTAAACGCTGCCACTGTGCCCATCAAACGCTGCCACTGTGCCCCAAGTGCTGCCACTGTGCCCATCAAACGCTGCCACTGTGCCCATCAAACGCTGCCACTGTGCCCCAAGTGCTGCCACTGTGCCCCAAGTGATGCCACTGTGCCCCAAGTTCTGCCACTGTGCCCCAAGTTCTGCCACTGTGCCCCAAGTTCTGCCACTGTGCCCCAAGTTCTGCCACTGTGCCCCTTAAGTGCTGCCACTGTGCCCCAAGTGCTGCCACTGTGCCCCAAGTTCTGCCACTGTGCCCCAAGTTCTGCCATTGTGCCCCAAGTGCTGCCATTGTGCCCCAAGTTCTGCCACTGTGCCCCTTAAGTGCTGCCACTGTGCCCCTCAAGTGCTGCCACTGTGCCCCTCAAGTGCTGCCACTGTGCCCCTCAAGTGCTGCCCTCTGCACTTACCTTGTCCCGGTGTGCAGCTGGTGACGGCGTCAGGCGACGAGCGGTGTCTCCGTCGCATGTCTTCTCCCGCGCTCCTCCTGTCTTCTTCTGCTGTGATTGGACGCCTAGCGTCCAATCACAGCGCCTGTGACTTCAGCCAATCAGGTGACAGGTAACAGACCTGGCAACCTGATTGGCTGAGAGGCGGGTCTGTGTTAGGGAAGCGATGTATTCGCTTCCCTAACACAATACTGCGTAATCAGCGAACGCACAGCCGTGCGCCCGCTGTTTACACTTAGGGAAGCCTATTAGAGCACACAGCTCTAATAGGGTCCCCTATTAGAGCTTACAGCTCTAATAGGGGCGCTTCCAGCAACACCCCCCCCCACTGTAATTCAGATGCCCGGCGCCCGATCAGGGGCCGGACACCTGAATAGGGGGCGGCAGCGGTGACAATAGATAGATTCATGCAATGCATGAATCTATCTATTGGTGATAGAGCGGTGCAGGAGAGGGGGGGCGGCGCTCCTGCGCCCTCTATGCACGCACCGCCACTGGGTACAATGTACCCCATACTCATTCACATAGGGTGGGGGGCGGGTATCTGGTACCCTTGTTAAAGGGGCTACCAGATTCTGACAAGCCTCCCACCTGCAGACCTTGACAACCACAGCACAGGGTTGTCAACATGGGGGGTTGTCAACAAGGTGCTTTGGGGTGGGGGGGCGCAGGTCCCCCCTGCCCCAAAGCACCCACCTCTCCATGTTGAGGGCAGGTGGCTTAGTATGGTCCAGGGGGAGGGGGTGCTCACTGGCCCCTCCCCTTTCTTGACCTGCTGGGCTGCATGCTCAGATAAGGGTCCGGTATGGATTTTGGGGGAGACCCAACACCGTTTTTTTGGCGTGGGGGTTCCCCTTAAGATTCATACCAGACTCAAAGGGCCTGGTATTGTCAGATCAATGTCAGATCCCATTCATTGAAGTCGCATGGAAGTCAGACATGTAGTCGTAGGGCAAAGTCAGAGCGGAAGTCGTCCAACTTCCATGTGGTACCAATGTGAACCCGGCCTTAAAGTGGAAGTAAACCCATTGATTTAATAGTTTCAAGAAACAGTTACATTCCCGGCATGTACCAGAAATGCAACTGTCCCATTGGTTGTGCTCTTAATCAAACTGTCAAACCATCCAATGGCTGGTGCCATAACTGATCACATATGCAGCATCATGGCAGTTTGAGGTTAAACAGAGGCCAAGATGGCAGCTTCCTTGGCTGAAAACAATAGGAGGGTTTAGTTCCACTTTAAGACTGTCAGCAGATTGGCCTCTACAAATTCGGCAGTGCATAAAAATGGAGAGAAACTTAGCATGTGCAGAGCAGGTTTAGACAGTGTAATACTGGATTTTAAACAGTCTAAACACTTATTTTTAATGTTTTACATAGCTATACCTGCAAAAGGGGCCAGCCTGAAGTTATCTAGCAGGACTTAATTTTCTGACTAAAGTTCAATTTTAATTTATGTAAAACCCTTATCCAATAGGAAAATAACTGTTCCTTAAACTGCTTTAACTTGTTAGTCAAGTCTATCTAAGGCCTCATCCACATGGCGTACCTATCCGTACACATGTGCGTCTTTGCAGTAGTGTATTTAGGTTTTGTGCTGCCCTAGGCCTGACTGAACTTGTGTTCCACCCTAATTTAAATATGACCCACCCCTTCCTGTCAAGACCACACCCCTTGCTTTTTAAGACCTGCCCTGAATTTTTGGAGTGGGGACACTAGTTCTGAGGGCTTGGCGGGGGGGAGGGGTGTAATAGATTCCCTTAATTTGCATAGATTTCCTTTCACTTCCTATTTGGCTATGGGGCAGGAAGTGAAGGGAAATCTCTAAAATGGGACAGGGATTGTAAAAAATAAACAGACAGGGGCTATAACCCTCCCTTACTCTATCCAACATGAAAAAACAAGTGTTGCCCATAGACTCTTTTCATGCTGCCCCCCTGCAAAGTGCTGCCCTAGGCCTGGGCCTTGTCGGCTTAGGCCAAGATACAGCGTTGCATCTTTGCCTGCACAATATGCACAGGTGAGCTGCGCATCTGCATGCAGGAAGTCCCATGCATGTCTGTTGGGACACAATGGCTGCATGGACATTTGACAGTAGTGTAGGTGTGGTTGTGTGTTCCTGAATGTCTGCGTTTGAAGAAAGGCACCCATATGGCTGTCAAATTGGGACCAGTGGCTTATGAAAAAGATAAAACGTATGCAGCCATCATATTTAAGGATTGGTAAGCTGCAATAAATAAAATTAAAATTTTGGGTTTGAATACTATTTAAGTCTTCCTGTGGAAGACCACTGCCTGCTGTCACTAATACCCCAAGGTTGGGCTTTTCATATGATCTGCATTGGTTTTGGCATTTTATGTACAAAGTGTAACGCCATTTTGTTACAACACTGTGGGGTTAATTTACTAAAAGTTGAGTGAAAAATCTAGTGCAGCTGTGCATGGTAGCTATGGTAGCGACTTTTAGGGCTCTTTCACACGGATATCCGCTTGCTCAGCTGGGATCGCCGGAGCGATCTCCGCTGAGCAGGAAGATGACAGGTCCGTCTCTGCACACTGTGCAGGGACGGACATGTCACAGTGCCGCTCTCCCCTATGTGGGATCGGGTGACGATGGACCGTAGAGTCCGCTCTGCAGACGGATGAAAAATAGGGTTTTCCTCCGTCTGCAGAAACGGAGCATAGCGGACACAGACGAGATCGGGTGTCAGCGGATGAGCTATCCCATTGGGATACATGTATGTCCGTTTTTCATCCGAAAACGGATGGATGAAAAACGGACATACGGACCGTCCGTGTGAAAGAGCCCTTAACTTCAGCTTGTTCAATTAAGCTTTGACAATAAAACCTGGATCTGATTGGTTTCTATGCAGAGCTTCGCCAGATTTCAAACTCTAAACTTTTAGTAAATCAACCCATCTGTCATAAAAGAACAGCCATGTGAGGAGCCATGTTAGCTACGTTTTTAATAACTGCTAATGTTATAAGTAGCAAGCCTAGATATTAGATATACTAGCTTTACACTGTGGGAAAATTGCCATGAGATTATACATGTGCACTTATGTAAAGTGACAATGGCTTACGAATGCATTCTGACAATTTTTTTTTTTTTTCTTCTTTTTTTCCACTTCAGATGCATTCTGACAGTTTAATGCTAGCTTTGGCCTGTGGCCTCTCCACTATCTATAGAAGAAATCTGAATGGCTACACAGGAAAGGATGCATTACCTAATCAATCCATTACCTGTCAGATGTGAGGAAAACTCTGAGGATCATTGGCTGCCCACAATTTTATCAAATCTTATTTTGAGGGGAGTTGGTTTTCTTTTTTTTAACACAAGGGTCTGTTTTTCTTGTGTGAATGGAGAACAAGGAGGGATAGTGTTAACGTTTATTTAAATGTTTGCTCTTCATTTAGTTCACACAAACATACAGTAGCCCAAAGGACTCCTTTACCAGTTTGCCTTGGCAGGGTGTAGCTAACTTACCTTCCCAAATTGGGATGTTGCTATGATTGGACAGACATGGGGCACCCTTGGGCACACATGAGTCCTTGTACAAACCAAATATGTTTAAATTACTGTGCCACAAGTGTCTCACAGGTACATACAGTCATGGCCAAAAATATTGGCACCCCTGCATTTCTGTCAGATAATGCACCGCTTCACCCAGATAATTGTTGCAATTACAATAGTTTAGGCATTCCCATGGACACAATTATTTACAAAATTGTAAATGTTGCGCACAGTTGACACAGGAACATTATCATCTTTGGAGATGGACTTGAGAATGTCCATGCTTTTCCACAATATTAGTTCTCAAATCCTCAGACAATTTTTTGCCATGACTGTATAAAGTTAAATTTAAGATAAATAGTCCGCGCTTAGGATAGGAGTAGAGGTATGCAGCCTCCCCTGAATGGACTCCCTAGGGAGCCAGTGATAAAGTAAAAGTAATGAAGGGATGGTGGCGCTCCCTAGTAAGAAAATGTGTACGTGACCACACTACCTAACACACTTAATAAGCTAAAAGTAATAATAAATAAATTGACAACAAAAAGGTGTGTAAATATAGAAACCAATGGTGAAGTGATCCATAGATTAGCACTCCATAATAATCCAGCCTGGGAACACTCAAAACTAAGTGTAATACCAGAAGGAAAGCTGATGGGGCTAATCACTTAAGTGGATGCAGGAAACTATGTGTGGTAAATTGGAATAGGGTGTATCCACCTACTACCATCTCACACCATCCTAAATACAATCAATACATGTGATACATATAAGTGAATTATCTATACGTGATAACAGCAATAACCATAAATTAAAATAATTGAAAAAAATACATAACATGAGCCACATAAGGGGATGTGTGAACCCTGTGGTAAAAGATATACATATGTATGTGTATATATACACGTGAAAAGTCCTCCCCGGGTTGGGTGCTCCAAAAGGTATACAAAAAAGAAAAAAGGGGAAATATATATACAAATGTTCAGTGATCAGTGACTTTAGTGACTTCGCTGTTGTAGATAAGGTGACTTCGTGCTGCCCATATGGTCCCACACTCACCGGAAACTACCACCCCTGCAGGGGTAAAAGGTATAAATGGAGATCCGTCAGTGGTCCCTCTCCCAGAAATGGATCGATATCCCACTCCTTCGTATCCACGGGGGCGGTCACAGGATCTAGTTACCAGCGTCAGCACTCCATTCTCCAGGAAATTCAGAAAAAATGTCCCTCCATGGCAAAAATTAAAAAGAAAGATAGGGGACTCATAGCGCAAAATGTAAAAACAAATTATACTTTATTAAAATAAAGCAAAAAAAAATGTAAAACAAAAATAAGGTTAAAAAAGTATAACAGAGTCCCGGCGGGCTAGTATAGGGCTTTAAAGCCTGGATGCCCTCTATTAAAGATAGTGCACAGTGGCCGCTTGCGTCCCAGCAGCGTTCCAGGCCTCCTGCGCTAACCGGAAGTGAGGTAAGTACGCCTTACGCACGTTTCGTCATGTGACTTTGTCAAAAGCGATACCATCTCACTCCACTTCCTGCTATTTAAACCACACGGAGATACTTGGCACGTCCCATATGCAAATTACTTAGGCTAAGCGCCCTATCAGGACCCTCCCGCATAGTGGATATCCCTCCCCACGTAAACTCCTAGGGGAGTGGTATGCGAGTAAGGGTGAAGTGCACAGCTAAATTGGATTAGCTTATAAGGCCCCAATCAGTAAGGCAATAGCCTCATATCTCCGCAGGTTTTTACACAAATACTGGAAATCCCAGCTTGGCACAAAAATGTTGCATAAAAGGTTTATTACATAGCATACCAAGCAGCCAGCTGCCTGGTCTCAACGCCAGCACTCCATTGCTATATAAACAAAATATTGCACAGTGGGAAACCTATTCCACTCTGTTGCACTCCCTCATTGGTGCAAAGCCAGCTACTACCTAGTAAAACTAGTTGCAGTGGCCTTCATTTACACAGAAATGGGCGGGTGCCCTGGGGCAGCCCGTGGGTTAACAGTCCCACTATGTATAATAGAGAGAACTCGTTAAGGAGGACGGTAAGTGTTAAGTAAAATCATAAAGGTATGGAAGTGATTATATATGAGAGAAGAGAACGGTGATCTCATGTCAAGAAAGTTAATTTTAGCTATACAATGGATCCATAGTGTACTTGCTGATAAATATGATCCACCAGAAGATGGAATATATAGTATATTTTCTATATTATTATGCCGATCGCATATCAGGCTATGGTGAGAGATCAAAGGTGTATATATGTAATGTATAGGTTTATATATACCAACGATAAGATTTATGCAAGGCAGGGTCCCTACACGGTACTGTGGTGGGTTAGGCAGCTGGCTCGCTGGTTTACATAAACGTAGCCCTGGACATAAGTCAAACCCAGCTATTACCCTGTAACCTTAGGGGCCTTTAACCAGGCAGTAATCGATAAACCTGATAGTCTGAGAATCTGTGAGTGATGGCATATATCCCCCCATTCTTTAAATGGAGGAGGGTGAGTGAAGGGAGGGGAAAGGAAATATTAAGAATATACCACAAATAGATGTGGGAATTGATAGTAAGTGAAGCAGACATCTCCATAAAACTAAGAAAATATATCTACCGGTAATAGCTCCAGTGAGGATACCGGAGCATAAATTGGAAAGCTATACCCTGTAGCATTTGGGCCCCAAGTATGTAAGAGTGGGGCAGGGGACCCTTTGATCCATACATCAGTAGCCCTACAAATGGAGTGTAGGGAGGTACGTAAATATCGTGAGGATAGATCGGGGGAAGTGGACAGTTCCACTGAGCTAGACACCCCGCAATCGAGAAAAAATCTATATAAAAATAAGATGGAATACAAGATAAGATATCAACATAGGGGCCTGAAAGGGACATCAGGGGTTGGCTAAAAAGCAGTTGAGGTCGATATCTAGGTTGAGGCCCCTAGGGGCAAGTGACCCCAACCTATATATCCAGCTAGTCTCGTTCCTCGAGATGAGGGTGCACTTGTTACCCCCTCTCCAATGGTCGTCTATATGATCAATGCCATAAAATATAATGCCCGAAGGGTCTCTACGGTGCACTTCATCGAAGTGCCTCGAGAGATTGTGTTTTGGATACCCTTTCCGGATGTTGTTAATGTGTTCTCTAATCCTTATAAATAGGGGCCGGGTGGTCCTCCCTATATACTGCAAGTGACAGGGACACTCTATGACATATGTCACATGCGTGCTGTGACAGGTTATCAGCTGCTTAATTGGATACTCTTTATGGTCTACTGTGGACTTGAATGTCTCTCGTTTCCTGGGCTGTCTTCTGGTGACTCTACATGGTAGGCATCGTTGGCATCTGTAGAATCCCTTCATTTGTTCAAATATTTTAGTTCGTTTTGGGGGGTCGATGACATTATGTACAATATGCGTTCGAAGATTGGGTGCTCTTCTGTAAATGAATCGCGGCTTGTTCGGGAGAATTTTGGATAGGGTACGGTCCTCTTTGAGGATAGGCCAATACTTGGTGATGATTTTTTCAACCTGCCTGTACTGATTGTTGAAACCTGTTATAAAGGTAGTTTTCATTTCGTCATCCTTTATCTTTTGTTTATTTACAAGTAGGGATCTCCTATCTATACCTCCAATGTCTGCTTTCAGTTTCATCAGTTTGTCTCGTTGGTATCCTTTCTCTTCAAACCGCTGAATTAAGATTTCTGATTGCACCTCATAGTCTTCAAGTTTCTGACAGTTCCTCCGAATCCTCAAAAGCTGGCCCTTGGGGATGTTATTCTTCCATTTGGGGTGGTGGCAGCTTGAGATTGGGATATACCCATTCCTGTCTGTACTTTTGAAAAAAGTGCGTGTACATAAACCATCACCCTCTTTGAAGATCTCCAGGTCTAGGTATTCTACTCTTTGGTAGTCCCACTTCCCTGTGAAGGTGATGCCATACATGTTGATGTTTAGATCAGCAAGGAATTTGGTAAGAGTGTCAGGGGTTCCATCCCATAGGATGATCAGGTCATCTATGTACCTCCGGTACAGCCTGATTTCGGGGATGTTCTTGGAATAGACATGCTCTTCCTCCCACATATCCATGAAAAGGTTTGCTACACTTGGAGCGTAGCGAGCCCCCATAGCAACCCCTTTTGTTTGTACGTAATACTCTTTCCCATACCAGAAATAATTGCATTCCATCGCTAATTTAAGCCCCTCAAGGATATAGTTGATTTGTAGTTGCTTCATGTTGGTATTTTCATGAAGCGCTTTCTCTACACCTGATATCCCATCTCGTTGTACTATGCTGGTATAGAGTGAGTTGACGTCTACTGTCACAAGTATCCAGTTTGCAGCTCCCCTGATGTCTTGCAGTTCCTGTATAAGCTGCAAACTGTCTCTTAAGTGTGATCTCCCCTGCTTCACCAGTGGTTTCAAGAACGTGTCAAGATATTCACCTAATCTGGAGAATATGGAATTGATCCCACTGATGATAGGTCTTCCAGGGGGTTTTACCGAGACCTTACTCGCCACGTAGCTGAACTATGGGAGAGAAGATGGGGTATTTTTGGAGAGGTGGGCCAAGAGACAGACCACCTGGCAGATGGAAAGCTCGAGTCCCCTACAGGAATACTGGGTGGAGAAACCTGAACGGGAACAGAGGGGGCACGCAGAGAGGTGGCCAACACCATACAAGGGAGTATCCAGAACCACCTATGAACGAGAGAACTGGAGGAAGACTGAACACCAGCAACAGCTGGAACCAGGGTCAGGGAAGAGACACTGGAACAGCAATGAGAAACCAGGAAAGAGGAGGAAGGCAAGAGGAAGGAGAGGTGGCAGGAAGAAAAAGAAGACGGGAACACTAGGGAAAGGCATCTTTAACCTAACCGATATTGAGTTTACCACTGAGGAATTGAGAGTTCTTGACCTGGGGCTTAAATTTGCCCCGGACAAGAACTTGGATAAATTTGAGGTGTATATAGACCTCCAAAAGTTTATGAGAAAGCTTAATCTGAGAAAGCACTTTGCCCTGAACACTGATACCAGAACTAAGGATACCCCAGAATATGCCCAATCTAATTTGAAGAATAATTCCACCTTCAACCCTAAGACTCCAGGGAGTCAGTGCCTAGGAGCCTTTCAAAAAATGGTTGAAGATGACCTGAGACACATGGAGAGTAAGGTAAACAGGAAGAGTAAGAACATATGGAAAGCAATTAAAGATCTCAGTAAACGGCATGAAGTCATCATCAGACCAGCAGACAAGGGGGGAGGGCTGGTCATACTGAGCAAAGAAGAGTACAAAGAGGAGATGGGCAACATTCTTGCAGTTGAAAACACTTATAAGAAACTAAAGGGGAACCCCAAAAAGAAATTTTAAATAAAACTGATCGCATACGTGAAGAAGGGAAAGAAGATCGGCATCCTTAATAATAAGGAATCAGCATACCTAGTCTCAAATTCCACAAAAACTCCGGTCATTTATTATACACCTAAGATCCATAAAAGAATAGTAAAACCCCCTGGAAGACCTATCATCAGTGGGATCAATTCCATATTCTCCAGATTAGGTGAATATCTTGACACGTTCTTGAAACCACTGGTGAAGCAGAGGAGATCACACTTAAGAGACAGTTTGCAGCTTATACAGGAACTGCAAGACATCAGGGGAGCTGCAAACTGGATACTTGTGACAGTAGACGTCAACTCACTCTATACCAGCATAGTACAACGAGATGGGATATCAGGTGTAGAGAAAGCGCTTCATGAAAATACCAACATGAAGCAACTACAAATCAACTATATCCTTGAGGGGCTTAAATTAGCGATGGAATGCAATTATTTCTGGTATGGGAAAGAGTATTACGTACAAACAAAAGGGGTTGCTATGGGGGCTCGCTACGCTCCAAGTGTAGCAAACCTTTTCATGGATATGTGGGAGGAAGAGCATGTCTATTCCAAGAACATCCCCGAAATCAGGCTGTACCGGAGGTACATAGATGACCTGATCATCCTATGGGATGGAACCCCTGACACTCTTACCAAATTCCTTGCTGATCTAAACATCAACATGTATGGCATCACCTTCACAGGGAAGTGGGACTACCAAAGAGTAGAATACCTAGACCTGGAGATCTTCAAAGAGGGTGATGGTTTATGTACACGCACTTTTTTCAAAAGTACAGACAGGAATGGGTATATCCCAATCTCAAGCTGCCACCACCCCAAATGGAAGAATAACATCCCCAAGGGCCAGCTTTTGAGGATTCGGAGGAACTGTCAGAAACTTGAAGACTATGAGGTGCAATCAGAAATCTTAATTCAGCGGTTTGAAGAGAAAGGATACCAACGAGACAAACTGATGAAACTGAAAGCAGACATTGGAGGTATAGATAGGAGATCCCTACTTGTAAATAAACAAAAGATAAAGGATGACGAAATGAAAACTACCTTTATAACAGGTTTCAACAATCAGTACAGGCAGGTTGAAAAAATCATCACCAAGTATTGGCCTATCCTCAAAGAGGACCGTACCCTATCCAAAATTCTCCCGAACAAGCCGCGATTCATTTACAGAAGAGCACCCAATCTTCGAACGCATATTGTACATAATGTCATCGACCCCCCAAAACGAACTAAAATATTTGAACAAATGAAGGGATTCTACAGATGCCAACGATGCCTACCATGTAGAGTCACCAGAAGACAGCCCAGGAAACGAGAGACATTCAAGTCCACAGTAGACCATAAAGAGTATCCAATTAAGCAGCTGATAACCTGTCACAGCACGCATGTGACATATGTCATAGAGTGTCCCTGTCACTTGCAGTATATAGGGAGGACCACCCGGCCCCTATTTATAAGGATTAGAGAACACATTAACAACATCCGGAAAGGGTATCCAAAACACAATCTCTCGAGGCACTTCGATGAAGTGCACCGTAGAGACCCTTCGGGCATTATATTTTATGGCATTGATCATATAGACGACCATTGGAGAGGGGGTAACAAGTGCACCCTCATCTCGAGGAACGAGACTAGCTGGATATATAGGTTGGGGTCACTTGCCCCTAGGGGCCTCAACCTAGATATCGACCTCAACTGCTTTTTAGCCAACCCCTGATGTCCCTTTCAGGCCCCTATGTTGATATCTTATCTTGTATTCCATCTTATTTTTATATAGATTTTTTCTCGATTGCGGGGTGTCTAGCTCAGTGGAACTGTCCACTTCCCCCGATCTATCCTCACGATATTTACGTACCTCCCTACACTCCATTTGTAGGGCTACTGATGTATGGATCAAAGGGTCCCCTGCCCCACTCTTACATACTTGGGGCCCAAATGCTACAGGGTATAGCTTTCCAATTTATGCTCCGGTATCCTCACTGGAGCTATTACCGGTAGATATATTTTCTTAGTTTTATGGAGATGTCTGCTTCACTTACTATCAATTCCCACATCTATTTGTGGTATATTCTTAATATTTCCTTTCCCCTCCCTTCACTCACCCTCCTCCATTTAAAGAATGGGGGGATATATGCCATCACTCACAGATTCTCAGACTATCAGGTTTATCGATTACTGCCTGGTTAAAGGCCCCTAAGGTTACAGGGTAATAGCTGGGTTTGACTTATGTCTAGGGCTACGTTTATGTAAACCAGCGAGCCAGCTGCCTAACCCACCACAGTACCGTGTAGGGACCCTGCCTTGCATAAATCTTATCGTTGGTATATATAAACCTATACATTACATATATACACCTTTGATCTCTCACCATAGCCTGATATGCGATCGGCATAATAATATAGAAAATATACTATATATTCCATCTTCTGGTGGATCATATTTATCAGCAAGTACACTATGGATCCATTGTATAGCTAAAATTAACTTTCTTGACATGAGATCACCGTTCTCTTCTCTCATATATAATCACTTCCATACCTTTATGATTTTACTTAACACTTACCGTCCTCCTTAACGAGTTCTCTCTATTATACATAGTGGGACTGTTAACCCACGGGCTGCCCCAGGGCACCCGCCCATTTCTGTGTAAATGAAGGCCACTGCAACTAGTTTTACTAGGTAGTAGCTGGCTTTGCACCAATGAGGGAGTGCAACAGAGTGGAATAGGTTTCCCACTGTGCAATATTTTGTTTATATAGCAATGGAGTGCTGTCGTTGAGACCAGGCAGTTGGCTGCTTGGTATGCTATGTAATAAACCTTTTATGCAACATTTTTGTGCCAAGCTGGGATTTCCAGTATTTGTGTAAAAACCTGCGGAGATATGAGGCTATTGCCTTACTGATTGGGGCCTTATAAGCTAATCCAATTTAGCTGTGCACTTCACCCTTACTCGCATACCACTCCCCTAGGAGTTTACGTGGGGAGGGATATCCACTATGCGGGAGGGTCCTGATAGGGCGCTTAGCCTAAGTAATTTGCATATGGGACGTGCCAAGTATCTCCGTGTGGTTTAAATAGCAGGAAGTGGAGTGAGATGGTATCGCTTTTGACAAAGTCACATGACGAAACGTGCGTAAGGCGTACTTACCTCACTTCCGGTTAGCGCAGGAGGCCTGGAACGCTGCTGGGACGCAAGCGGCCACTGTGCACTATCTTTAATAGAGGGCATCCAGGCTTTAAAGCCCTATACTAGCCCGCCGGGACTCTGTTATACTTTTTTAACCTTATTTTTGTTTTACATTTTTTTTGCTTTATTTTAATAAAGTATAATTTGTTTTTACATTTTGCGCTATGAGTCCCCTATCTTTCTTTTTAATTTTTGCCATGGAGGGACATTTTTTCTGAATTTCCTGGAGAATGGAGTGCTGACGCTGGTAACTAGATCCTGTGACCGCCCCCGTGGATACGAAGGAGTGGGATATCGATCCATTTCTGGGAGAGGGACCACTGACGGATCTCCATTTATACCTTTTACCCCTGCAGGGGTGGTAGTTTCCGGTGAGTGTGGGACCATATGGGCAGCACGAAGTCACCTTATCTACAACAGCGAAGTCACTAAAGTCACTGATCACTGAACATTTGTATATATATTTCCCCTTTTTTCTTTTTTGTATACCTTTTGGAGCACCCAACCCGGGGAGGACTTTTCACGTGTATATATACACATACATATGTATATCTTTTACCACAGGGTTCACACATCCCCTTATGTGGCTCATGTTATGTATTTTTTTTTTATTTTTTTCAATTTTTTTAATTTATGGTTATTGCTGTTATCACGTATAGATAATTCACTTATATGTATCACATGTATTGATTGTATTTAGGACGGTGTGAGATGGTAGTAGGTGGATACACCCTATTCCAATTTACCACACATAGTTTCCTGCATCAACTTAAGTGATTAGCCCCATCAGCTTTCCTTCTGGTATTACACTTAGTTTTGAGTGTTCCCAGGCTGGATTATTATGGAGTGCTAATCTATGGATCACTTCACCATTGGTTTCTATATTTACACACCTTTTTGTTGTCAATTTATTTATTATTACTTTTAGCTTATTAAGTGTGTTAGGTAGTGTGGTCACGTACACATTTTCTTACTAGGGAGCGCCACCATCCCATTGAAATCAATGGGTAGAAGCGGTATAGAAGCGGTGAATACACCTAGCGCTCCTATACCGCTCCAAAATGCTGCTAGCAGGACTTTTTTTACCGTCCTGCTAGCGCATCGCTCCAGCGTGAAAGCCCGCCGGCTTTCACACTGGAGTGAATAGGGCCGTTTTTTTCAGGCGGTGTACAGGCGCTATTTTTAGCGCTGTACTGCCTGAAAAAACGCCCCAGTGTGAAAGGGGCCTTATTGATTGGTTTGCGCAAAAGTTATAGCGTTAACAAAATTGGGGATAGTTTTATAGCATTTTTTTTTATATTTTTTTACTAGTAATGGCGGCGATTAGTGATTTTTATTGTGTATTTTTATTGTGACTGCGACATTATGACGGACACATCGGACATTTTTGACACATTTTTGGGACCATTGTCATTTATACAGAAATCACTGCTATTTAAATGCATTGATTCCTGTGTAAATGACACTGGCAGTGAAGGAGTTAACCACTAGAGGGCGGGGAGGGGTTAAGTGTGTTTTTACTGTAGGGGGTGTGGCTTTGGGTCTGATGTCACTGATCGGCTTTCCCGATGACAGGGAACAGCCGATCAGTGTCAGTTGCGCTAGGAAGCATGGGGAGAGGTTTGTTTACACAGACCTCTCCCCGTTCTTCAGCTCTGTGACCTGATCGCGGGACACCAGCGGCGATCGGATCCGCTGGTCCCACGGCCGCGGTCACAGAGCTCAGGACCGGGTCGCGAGCGCACCGCCAGCGGCGCGTGCGCGACCCACGGCTGGGCTCTTAAAGGGCCATGTACAGGTACATGGTTGTGCCTAGCCGTGCCATTCTGCCGACGTATATCGGCGTGAGGCGGTCCTTAAGTGGTTAAAATAGGTGTGTGTCTTCATTTGCACTTTTTTGTATATGTGTAGAATACTATGTACCCCTACACATGACAACATGACTAGGGCATTGTTTGCTATTCAGCACTGTGCTGCTTTAACTGGCAATTGCTCGGTTGTGCAACGCTGTATGCATATAAAATGTATGTACTTTTTTCACACAAATAGAGCTTTCTTTTGGTGGTATATAATCACCACTGGGTTTTTTATTTTTGTTATATAATCTGAAAAATAAAGACAATTTTGAAAAAAAACACGTTTTCTAAAGCCTCGTACACACGGTTCGATTGTTGGCAGGGGATTGTCTGTTGACAGACTGTTGTCCTAAAATCTTACCGTTAGTACGCTCCTTTTGACAATTGTTGTCCAATTTTCTGTCAACAAATGTTGAATGACAGGCTAGTAAATTTTTGGCGGACAGCGGTTTGACATCAGATTTTCGTATGGTCAGTACACAAATCCATCACACAAAAGTCGAAAGTACAAACACGCATGCTCGGAATCAATGCTCACCAAACACGAAAATTAGCAGAAGGGGCCCAAAGGGTGGCACTCAAGAGCCGAAATTCACTACGTTCGTGTTTATGGCACGAAAATTGTGTACCGTTAGTATGCAAGACAAGATCCTGGCACATGCCCTTTTGACAAAAATCAGATGCTCGGTTGGCCAACAATCGTACCGTTTGTACAAGGCTTTCGTTTCAGTTACAAAATATTTCTTTCTAAATTGAGGCAAAACTGTAGTCTGCTAGATTTCTTTGGTAAAAATTACCCAAATCGGTGTATATTATTTAGTCTGTTTGAAAGATTTATGCCGTGTACACACGAGCGGAATTTCCGACAGAAAAAGTCAGACGTAAGCTTTTCAGCGTATATTCCGATCGTGTGTATGACTTTTTTTTTATAAAATTCTGACAGGCCTAGAAATAGAACATGTTCTAAATATTTCCGACGGAACCAATTCCTATGGGCAAGTACGAGACGGAAGCTATTGGCTACTAGCTATTGAACTTCCTTTTTCTAGTCACGTCGTACGTGTTGTACATCACTGCATTCTTGACGATCGGAATTTGGTGTGATCGTGTGTACGCAAGACAGTTTCAGCGGAATTCCGTCGGAACTTCGTCGGAAAAATCTTTAGAGTTCATTCCGGAGGGAAAACCGGTCGTGTGTACGCGGCATTAGAGTCTACAAACTATGATATATATATATATATATATATATATATATATATATATATATATATATATATATATATATATATATATATATATTGTACAGGACACCGTGGCTGGGTGGGATGGGAAGGATGCTATATTTCCCCTCTGTTTGCATTGTGGTCCCTTTAAGGGAACAAAAGTGTTAACTTACCTGTCAGAGGAAGTGGGTTTGAAACAAGACAGGAAGTTGTAGGTGGGTGTGGAGGAGTATAGTGGAGTGGATGATGAATGGTGGACGGTGAATAGCTGTGAAAGCGCACGGCACAGCAGTGTCTTGCCTGGGAACCTACTAGCAGGGAAAGTTACCTGCGATACAAATTAACCACTTCAGCCCCGGACCAATTGGCAGCCAAAGGACCAGGCCCCTTTTTGCGAATCGGCACTGTGTCGCTTTAACTGACAATTGTGCGGTCGTGTGACGTGGCTCCAAAACAAAATTGGCGTCCTTTTTTTCCCACAAAAAGAGCTTTCTTTTGGTGGTATTTGATCGCCCCTGCGGTTTTTATTTTTTGCGCTATAAACAAAAATAGAGCGACAATTTTGAAAACAATGCAATATTTTTTGCTTTTTGCTATAATAAATATCCCCAAAAAATATATAAAAAAACATTTTTTTTCCTCAGTTTAGGCCGATACGTATTCTTCTACATATTTTTGGTAAAAAAAAAAACTCACAGGCAGGCAAATGCACGATCACGTATATATATGTGATTTTTGCCTGCCCGTGCCATTCTGCTGACGTATATATGCAGTGGGCGGTCGGGAAGCGGTTAAGGACGGTTTAACTGCGACAGCAGTTCTGAGCTCTGCAAGTCGGTGAGACTGATATTTCTTTCTGTTGTTTTTGCTGCTGTGGCGCTATTTACATTTAATAAGCCTCCTTTTGATTGAAAAGCCTGTGTCCTGCGATCTAGCTGGTTCCCCGAACTTTACAATATATATATATATATATATATATATATATAGATATATATATATATATATATATATATATATATATATATACAGTATATCTGAAAATTGATCAATCCTGATGTTTTTTTCATACTGTCATCAGAGTAGTTCAGTGTCACCATGCTGTGATCAGGGTTATTTCTTTTTAAACTGTTATTGCTTATAACACTGATGATCACTACTATAAGCAATATATTTACTGTAACTCTCATGAATGGCTTTCATTCATGACAGCTTGCTTACTATAGTGATGCTGTGATTGGCTACAGCTAATCACATGGTACAGGGTGCCAGGCACCATGTGATAGCTGTGGGCCAATCACAGCATCTCAAAAGTAAGCAAGCTGTCATGAATGAAAGCCTATGATTAATCATAGTGATCACATGATACCCCATCCGCTCACAGAGGCCAGGTACTGAGCCCAGTAATTTGTTATGTCCACCGGACAGAGTGGTCATGGGATTGTGCCACTGCATGACAGCACCAGCCACTTAACATGGAGCTGCCTCCCTGCCACAGTAAATGTACTGTGGGTGGGTGGAAGGTAGTTAATAAATGCGGTTTTAAAGTGGTTGTAAAGGCAGAAGGTTTTTTATCTTAATGCATTCTATGCATTAGGATAAAAAACCTTCTGTGTGCAGCATCCCCCCCCCCCCTCAGCCTCCCTAACACTTACCTGAGGTCCCTCTCTGGCCAGCGATGTCCACAAGTGTCTCAGCTGTCCGAGATTCTCCCTCTTGATTGGCTGAGACACAGCAGCTGCGCCATTGGCTGTCGCAGCTGTCAATAAAAGTCAGCTAGCCAATCAGGGGAGAGAGGGGGCGGGACCGGGTCAGGGGTCCGTGTCTGAATGGACACAGGGAGCTGTGACTCGGCTCAGGTGCCCCCATAGCAATCTGCTTGCTGTGGGGGCACTAAACAGGAGGGAGGGGCCAGGATCACAGAAGAGGGGTCTGAGAAGAGGAGGATCCAGGCTGCTCTGTGCAAATCCACTGCAACAGAGTAGGAAAGTATGACATATTTGTTATTTTTATAGGAAAAGAAATGAGACTTTACAATCACTTTAAGCAGTACTCACTATGTGATATATTTTTGTTGGCTTTGAGTGATGGTGGAGAAGATTGGTGCCTACAGAGCCTGGATCCCAGGAAAGGGCAAATAAAGCTTTATATGACCTCTATAATAGGCAGGTCACCCATTTAAGGTGAAAGCACATCTACACTTGAGGTGGAGGAGTAGTGGAGTAAATCACTGGGGATACTGCACAGAGTGAATTGAAGTTCTGTGGAACCTGCGGGTGATTTATTGTTTGGACAGCACAGTTGAATTATAATGATTTATGTTGACACATGTGAGTGTGTGTTTTAAAGCTTTTAAATAAATGTGGTTTTAAGTATTACACATATGTGGTATATTTTGGTTTTCTTTGAGTGACGGTGAAGCAGATTGGTGCCTACAGAGCCTAGATCCCAGGAAAGGGAAAACGCTTTTTATGACCTTGGACAGCACAATTGGATTATAATGATTTATGTTGACACATGGGATTGAACTTTCTTTGCATTATACTATTGTACTTAAATTTTTTTTTGTTATCTTTTTGCACAACACGTTTTATTTATGATGAATTGCGTTTAAATGAAAGTAGCGCTGCGCTGCTATACTTTATTAATGAATTTAATTTAAACTATACTAATACAGCTATTTTGTTGCGTTCAGCTATCACTTTTTAGCATGGATTTTATAGTTATATTTCTGAAAGTTAAACTGCTGATCCACAAGAAGATTACATATTCAATTCAAAGTCTGGTCATATGGCAGCTACTGTCTTGAAATATCCTTAGTCAGCCATTATGTCATTATTTAGAAAAGTCATATGTGACTAGACCTACTGTAAAACCGCTGACTATTTTTACATGACTTTATACTTGCTGAGTATATCAGCTGCTACCATCCAATAATGTGGGGGTGATGCACACCACTTACACCTTAACGTGATAATAAAACCTCAGTTTTTTAAGCACTTTCAGCAGCTGATTTAATCACTTAGGCTGGCTTCACACTGGGGCGGTGCGGGGGCGGCGACGGTAAAGCAGCGCTATATTTAGCGCTGCTTTACCATCGTTTTTCCCGCGGTATGCGGCCGCTAGCGGGGTGGTTTTTAACCCCCGCTAGCGGCCGCAAAAGGGTTAAAAACCTCCGCAAAGCGCCGCTGCAGCGGCGGTTTTGCGGGCGGTATCCCCGCGGTTTCCCATTGATTCCAATGGGAAGGAGCGGTATAGGAGCGGTGAATACACCGCTCCTTCACCGCTCCAAAGATGCTGCTAGCAGGACTTTTGTTGCGGTCCTGCTAGCGCACCGCTCCAGTGTGAAAGCCCGCCGGCTTTCACACTGGAGTGAATGGGGCCGGTTTTTTCAGGCGGTACACAGGCGCTATTTTTAGCGCCGTACCGCCTGAAAACCGCCCCAGTGTGAAAGGGGCCTAACAGAGGAGTATCTTAGTACTCCTGTTTCCTCCCACACTCCATAGACATGCTGGTAGGTTTATTGGATCCGGTCTAAATTGGCCTTAGTATATGTACGTATGAATGTGAGATATAGGGACCTTAGATTGTAAGCTCCTTGAGGGCAGGGACTGATGTGAATGTACAATGTATTTGTAAAGCGCTGCAAAAATTGAAAACGCTATATAAATACCTGAAATAAATAAATAAAATAAAACCATTGCTTATGTTCCAGTTTAAGCCGTGATCACTCCCATAGTAGGAAGGCAAGGCACTTCCCTGCTCCTCTCCCCTTCCTTTCACCAAGTTAAAAAAATGATTTAAAACTGCACTGTCCACGGTTAACTTTCTTGTGGGAGTTAAGGGAAGCAGCACTGAGAGAGCAAGAGCCTAGAGCATTGAAAGTTGTAAACGCCAAGTGCTTGGATAAGAATTTTAACAAAAAGTTTACGAGGCAATGTTTATTTTGTTGTTCTAAATGTGTTCAAATAAACAAAATGCTGACAGTTTAATACTACTTGAAAGTGTAAATAACTCACAATGTAAAATACATTTTATGTTCTTATGCAATCACACTTGACTGCTCCGTTCCTCATGAATCCTTGATCATGTGGTTATAATACAAGTCTCTGATACTCATCATACATAAACTGGCAACTTGGCATCTTTTCCATGTCCATTCAAGCGAATAGCAAAAAACAGTGAGTTATGTAGATGTAACTCAATGCATAAAACATACAGACATAGCAAGTGATACAGTTTTTCAGTTGTTCAGCCAAAAATTAGAATAGGCTGATGCATGATCAATGCATTTTAGATAAAAAAATGATTGTTGGTGCCAGATATGGGTGCTGTATCATCTTAAAAAACACTCCTCCTGGCAATCCCATGTACTAGTTACTGTACAGAACCTTAGAAAGTAGATATTAGGCATAGGTTGTTAATATTAGTAGGCTCAAAAGAGCCTTGTAGTAAAACAATATACCCCCCCAAAAAATTTTTTAAGCACGAGCCGCCACTGGATATAACATTTGACAATGCCATCAGAGACTTGATAAATGTTGTTCTTAGGTACCTCAAAATGTTCTTCGTTTTTAATCTTCGATTTTGGAATGAATGGGATTTCCCCAATGAAAAACACTCTAGACTCTAGTCCGGCGGACAATCCCGTGGGAAAGTCCACTCGTGTGTACGCAGCATTACTGTTAGAATTTTGTTTATTCGGGACAAATTTTTCATCCTGTTACTTTGATTCCTGTTCAAAACTATTTTTTTTTTTTAATTCTATAAGTATAATTTTGGCTTTCCGCATGACTCCAATCCAGTTTGTCACAAAAATCTCTCAAATTTCACCCAAAATTTCTGGTAAATTAAAGTTTTCAATTTCACTCATCCTTAATAGATACATTCAAGTAGCTAGCATGTTAAGAATGAGGTCAGCATTGGTAATGTACGTGTATCGATATATTTTAAAATCTTAATAACAATCAATGATCACTATTACTGCACTGTCAAGGAACATCTGCATGGTGTATTGCACTTGAAGTAAAAAAATCGCAATAAGCTATTACTGCACTGTCAAGGAACATCTGCATGGTGTATTGCACTTGAAGTAAAATGCCTGATATATATTTCCGCTACTCTACATTTTTGTTGTGTAGCGGCGACACTTTCACAAAGTGTCCGCTATGTGTGTGTAATTTAGTTTTTTTTCTCAGAACAGTAATGGGGTTCTGAGGGTTAATTGTGTAGGTTAACTTTGGCATCAGTTTGGCTTAAGTCCCTTAAGTCCACATGACAGGCCCAGAACCAGGCCTGGTTGGACGTTTTGAGTATCAGCATTCCCCGGAGCCAATCAGTGGGTGCGTCTGGCCGGCTGAGGAGTCTGGGGAAGGGTACTTAAGGTGTTGAAGTCACGTGTTCGGTGTTCGGTCATAGCTGCGTGTTCCTGAATCTGGACTGGGGTAGCCCCGCTAGGGGTCCCAGGCCCGGGAGCGTTTGCCGTCCCACAACATGGTCATTCTGATTAGCCCCACAGACCTGCTTGGTCTGGGGCAAAGGATTAATCTATTCCCGAGTCTCGGAACTGGCTGGTCCGAGGTGCAGTAACTGAGGGAGGATTCAAGGCGTCCGGGTGCGCTCTCAACTTGGAGGGGCACCGCAGCTCATGTAAGCGACCGGGGCGAACTCTTAGGAGGAGGGCCAACAAGCTGGCATCCCAAGAAGTGCCTGGTTGCTGGGTTGTCAAGGACACTAAAGAATCCACAGTTTCACAGTGCTACCAAGGAGACAGAAACCGTTTCAGGTACTGAGAAAAGGTTCCTATTTCATTCTCAGTAGAGACTTTATTCAATGTCAGAGACTTTGCAAGTTTCCAGATCAAAGTGCTGACTGCCATAATCTCTGGCTAGAGATTTGTTCAGCTTTGAAGCGCCCAGCTACGAGTGGCTACTCTCTGGGTTTGTGTTAGAGACTTTCGGATTGTCAGCAGTTCAGTGTGCCTGATGTTCTTCACCCTTGCCCTCTGTTCCCATATGAGACTGTGTTTGTTGGATGTTACCCCTGCAAATAAAAACCTTCTAAAAGAACTTTTATGGTGTAAGCGTCCAAAGTTGTTGGGTACTAACCCTGGGAACCCCAAGACATGGAAGAACAAGCCAAGCGGAGGTAACCGGTAAGCCCAAAAGTCAAGGCCACCCAATCGAGGGTTATGGCCGCAACAGTTGTATAAAAATGTAATTCTCATCTAGCCCTATGTATCAAAGGGAACATTCCTACCCCGAATAAAACTTTTTTGTCTACAGTACTTATCAAAGAATTATATTACATCATTGCATTATGTCCTGTCTGTAGTCTTACAAAACCAGGAAGCATTTCCTGAAACTGGCTGTAGTCCAGGAAGAAATGTATCAGAAGTTACTATGGAACATAAAATCCTGAGGCATTTTTGGCATAAAGCAGGAATTTTCAATAAGCTGAGTATTCCTATTAATAAGATACAATTTTATGTGATATCAATACAATCAGACAACTTCAAAATCAACCCACAAAAATAAGAGTTAAAATGCTTTCATCAGATTGGTGATGATAATAAACACATCGGTTTATTAATAAAATACACGTTCAGTGTCTGTAATTGTAGACAAGAAATGTTCTTGTTATACTGAATATTTAAAGCTTGAACAAATCATCTTGCAATGCCTGCCCTTCCCTGCACTGCAAGGGTTTAATTCTTTTTTGTGGGGTGAGGAATAATCCTGTGAATAAACAATCATCAAATGTCCACGAAAGCGTCCATAAAATAAAGTGCACAGTGCTCTTATCACATTCCAGTCATTTTCAGAATGCTTCAGTGAATACAGGTCACCCAAGTGCCACCACCTTTACCACAAAAAACTCACCGGATCACCATGACCCTCTTATATATTGTGGGTCATGCATCACTTGTTCCCCTCTTAAGGGATGGGGATCCCTGGCCCACTACAGCTCTCCCCTCCATATACATTTCTCTCAATTACTCAGATGCCACCAAAAGAAAGAAAAGCTTGCATGGTATAAAATGCTTAATTTATTAAAACTCACATTTAAAAAAACACAAACATGCTCACTCACATCTTTATGTGCACAGCCTTGCACCAGGTGTAATGCGCTTAATAACGTTGAAGCATCGGCTCTGCCGCTGCTGCTGACTCTCTGCAACGCAAGTCCTGCTTCACATACAGGTAAACCTCTACTTCTGGGTTCTGACAGTGGGATGATGTAAATTCCTGTCGGCCAGCCCCAACGTAGTGCTTTGTCTCACTGACGTTTTCAGGGGGCATAACAGCATAGGGAGAACACGCACTGTATGTCCACAATATATAAGAGGGTAATGGTGATCCAGTGAGTTTTTTGTGTGAAAGGTGGTGGCATGTGGGAGATCTGTTTTCACTGAAGAATTGTGAAAACTCCGGAATGTGATAAGAGCACTGTGCACTTTATTTTATGGTCTCTTATACACTACCCTTTGTTCTGTTAAATATATGATTGAAAGTATCTCTTCTAGAAGAGTAAAATAAATACTTGTTTAATTTGCCAGAAATTCAGTCCTTTTTTTAAACAAAGGTGTGTTTCTGCACTGAAGTGTAATGAGTTAACAAAGAGCTGCACCTATATATCACCCGAATACCAAAAGTATGTAAAAACACATATAAACATAAATAATAGTGTGCTTCTGGTTACTATGCAAAAAAAATGTATCAATATACAATCAAACAGTAAATTGAATAGTCCCTAAGGTTCAATATGGAAATAAGTCCATGTGCCAATATCAATCAAAAGCATATAGTGGAATGAAGGTGTATCTAATTCTCCTCAAGATACTGATATATCCCATCGGGTGTCAAACCATGTGAATTATTAAGGATTTCCACCATACATACCTACCCTCCACCGTAATCAAGCCTGTTACAAGATTGTTGTGATCCCCAATTACAGAGATCAAACACACATGAGAAATAATGCACCCCTCTGGGTGTCTCTAAATGGGACCAGTGTGGTCCACTGGGTTTCAACATATGATATTCCTCAATACCAACGCCACAACTTTGGATCCAACTCAGACAGCTGTCCTAGAGGAAAAACACCACAAGGTACTCACATGATTCAGGACAATAAAAATATAAATTTTGTCCTGAATCATGTACCTTGTGGTGTTTTTAAACGCTTATCCCGGTAGGCCACCTGCCCTGGGGCCGCTTTGAGCTGTGGCTGACTTCAGCGCTCGCCTCCCTCGCTCGCTCTCTCTCCTATGTGTCACACACACAGCGGGCATCTCCCGCGGTGTGTGTCATAGAATTGGCTGGGTCTGTGTTCGGATGTGCTGTAGCAAGGTCCCGCCCTCATAGACCGGCTTGTGTAGCTGCATTCGTGCTCAGTAAGGCTTGAATGCATTTGTATGGAGAGTAAGGCTGCATTCATGCTCAGTAAGGCAGCATTTGTATGGAGAGTAAGGCTGCATTCGTATGGACAGTAAGGCTGCATTCATATGCACAGTGAGGCTGCAATGATGGGCACAGTGAGGCTGTATTCATGGACACAGTGAGGCTGCATTTGATGGACAGTGAGGCTGCATTTGATGGACAGTGAGGTTGCATTGGCGGGCACAGTGAGGCTGCATTCATAGACACAGTGAGGCTGCATTCACGGGCACAGTGCAGCTGCATTCACGGGCACAGTGAAGCTGCATTCACAGGCACAGTGAGGATGCATACATGGGCACAGTGAGGCTGCATTCACAGGCATAGTAAAGCTGCATGTGATGGACAGTGAGGCTGCATTCATGGGCAGTTAGGCTGCATTCATGGGCACAGTTAGGCTGCATTCATGGGCACTCACGGGCACAGTGAGGCTGCAGTTGATGGGGGCACAGTGAGGCTGCAATGATTGGCACAGTGGCTGCATTGATGGGCACAATGGGGCTGCATTGATGGGCACAGTGAGGCTGCATTGATGGGCACTGATGAGGCTGCATTGATCTCTTGTATACCCCTAAGTGAAAATTTTAAAATTGGGCCCAAAGTGTCAATATTTTGTGTGGCTCCCATTATTTTCCAGCACTATCTTAACCCTCATGGGTATGGAGTTCACCAGAGCTTCACGGTTGCCACTGGAGTCAACTTCCACTCCTACATGATGACATCACGGAGCTGGTGGATTTTAGAGACCTTGCACTCCCCCACCTTCCGTTTGAGGATGCCCCACAGATGCTCAATAGGGTTTAGGTCTGGAGACATGCTTGGCCAGTCCATCACCTTTGCCCTCAGCTTCATTAGCAAGGCAGTGGTCATCTTGGAGGTGTTTGTTTTGGGTCGTTATCATGTTGGAAAAATGCCCTGTGGCCCAGTCTCCGAAGGAAGGGGATAATGCTCTGCTTCAGTATGTCACATGTTGGCATTCATGGTTCCCTCAATGAATTGTAGCTCCCCAGTGCTGGCAGCTGTCATGCAGCCACAGACTATGACACTTCCACCAACATGCTTGACTGTAGGCAAGACACACTTGTCTTTGTTTTCGTCACCTGCTGTCACATACGCTTGACACCATCTGAACCAAATAAGTTTATCTTGGTTTCATCAGACCACAGGACATGGTTCCAGTAATCCATGTCCTTAGTCTGCTTATCTTCAGCAAACTGTTTGCAGGCTTGCTTGTGCATCATCTTTAGAAGAGGCTTCTTTCTGGGGCAACAGCCAGGCAGACCAATTTGATGCAGTGTGCGGCGTATGGTCTGAGCACTGACAGGCTATGCACCACGCCTTCAACCTCTGCATCAATCCTGGCAGCACTCATACGTCTATTTCCCAAAGACATCATCTGGATATGACGCTGAGCATGTGCACTCAACTTCTTTGGTCGACCATGGTGAGGCCTGTTCTGAGTGGAATCTGTCCTGTTAAACCGCTGTATGGTCTTGGCGACCATGCTGCAGCTCAGTTTTGGGGACTCGGAAATCTTCTTAGGCCATCTTTATGTAGAGCAACAATTCTTCTTTTCAGATCCTGAGAGAGTTCTTTGCAATGAGGTGCCATGTTGAACTTCCAATGACCAGAAAGAGAGAATGAGAGTGATAACACCAAATTAAACACACCTGCTACCCATTCACACATGAGACATTGTAACACTAACGAGTCACATGACTTAGGGGTGTACTCACTTTTGTTGCCAGCGGTTTAGACATTAATGGCTGTGTGTTGAGTTATTTTGAGGGGACAGCAAATTTACACTTATAGAAGCTGTACACTCACTACTTTACATTGTAGTAAAGTGTAATTTCTTCAGTGTTGTCACATGAAAAGATAAAATAAAATATTTCCAAAAATGTGAGGGGTGTACTCACTTTTTGAGATACTGTGTGTGTATATATATATATATATATATATATATATATATATATATAAGGTGTTAAGGTATACATTTTTTTTTTGTCACTCTGGGGTTCATAAGGGGCTCCGATGTGCTTATGTCATTTTGGAGCAGGGCCTTCTGATTCCTACTGTATTAAAGTGTATTGTATTTGTACTGTCTACCCTCAAGTTATAAAGCGCTGCGTAAACTGTTGGCGCTATATCAATCCTGTATAATAATAATAATGGTTTGGCGGAAACTTGATTTTCCTCAGAGATTGGTAAAACACAATATGGGTCCTGGAGCCCACAGACTTCGCAGAGACTTGGGAGGGATGAAACTTTAAATTCTGGGCCCAGGTTTTGCCAGCAACCAGCACAATGTTTGTGCAAGTGTCTGCAGGGTTTAAGTAAGGAAGGTGAGTAGAGTTCATGGATCCGCCATCCCCAGGAGTCCATGGGTTGCATGTGTGCACAAGAGAGTCTAAATGTCTTCCATAGGAGCAGACAAGAACCTATATTTGAGGTCAAAGCAGCAGAGCTGCAAGAGCAAGCCAAGGGAGCTGATTTGAATTGTCGGTTTTCTGAGGAATCTAAACAACTAGCAGCGCATACTCAATGTACCAAAGCTGTAAGAAAAGAAAATATTTTAGTTATTTCAAAAATGTCGCTGTTTTTTTTTTACATGTATGCATGTGGTTTTATTTCACACTGAGTATATACATATATTTAGATAAGCTTAATTACTCCAGCAGGTACAGGACAGCAGTTGCCTTAGAAATCAGCAGGATGGCACAGAACCCTGATGCTGTCTTGCTAATAGCAATACAAGCTTAAAGAGACTGTTTGTAACATATAGAAGCTTTTTTTTTATATTTTCTCAAGTCTTTGATCTAATTCACTTGATCTCAACACATTGAATGAGTGTTGATCCCAGAATAATACTATCTCATACATTTCTGTTACCGAGGTGAACACTGGGTCAGATTTTCTAGCTTAACCAGCTTAATTTTAAAGACTTTAAATCCAGTGTAAATCTTTATTCACTGTTTGGGTTTCAGCATTTCCAGCCTGCCACATGCTAATGTAGATTTGTTCATCACCAACAGCTAGCTTGGAGTAATACAATTTAATTTAACCACTTGCCGACCAGCCGCCGCAATTTTACTGTGGCAGAATTGCACGGCTGGCCGAAACAACGTTATATTTCGTTGCTTCACCTTTTGGCCACTAGGGGCGCACGCGCGCACCTTTGCATATGCCCAACCCAGATGTGAGTGTCTGGCGGGCTTGATGATCGCAGGGCTCCCGCGATTGCTCGTGACAGAGCGAGAACCAGGATCTGTGTGTGTAAACACACAGATCCCGGTTCTTTCAAGGGAGAGGAGACAGATTGTGTGTTCATACTATGTATGAACACCGATCTCTCGCTCCTCCTAGACAGTCCCATCCCCCACAGTTAGAAACACACATAGCAAACACAGTTAACCCCTTGATCGCTCCCTAGTGTTAACCCCTTCCCTGCCAGTGGCATTTACACAGTAATCAGTGCATTTTTTTAGCACTGATCGCTGTATATTTGTCAATGGTTTAAAAAATTTGGCAAAAGTGTCCGATGTGTCCGCTATAATGTCGCCGTCCCGATAAAAATCGCAGATCGCCACCATTACTAGTAAAAAAAAATAATAAAAAATGCCATGAATCTATCCCCTATTTTGTAGACGCTATAACTTTTGCGCAAACCAATCAATATACGCTTATTGCGATTTTTTTTTTACCAAAAATATGTAGAATACATATCGGCCTAAACTGAGGAAAAAAATGATAAAAAATTTGGGATATTTATTATAGCAAAAAGTAAAAGATATTGTGTTTTTTCAAAATTGTCGCTCTTCTTTTGATTATAATATATATAGCGCAAAAAATAAAAACCGCAGAGGCGATCAAATACCACCAAAAGAAATCTCTGTTTGTGGTAAAAAAAGGATGTCAATTTTGTTTGAGTACAGTGTCGCACGACCACGCAATTGTCAGTTAAAGTGACGCAGTGCTGAATCGCAAATCGGGCTGAAGCGGTAAATACCAAATTTATTAAGAATGAAATCTCAGAATATATGTTTATGTTTAGTCGTGATGTTTTACTTTATGTAATTTCAGTGAATTGTTAGATGGTTTAATGTAATAGGCTTTTGTGATGTAACAAATATGATAAAACATTTAACACCTACTTTAAAGTGGTTACTGCCAGGCCTGTTGAATCAAGAAATCACATAAATAGAAGCTGTCTGACGTAAGGACGTAGGCACGGAGGGAGGGGTCAGCCCACAGGTGGACGTCTGCAGCTGCGATGCGGAGGAGCGTGTCGGGTCAACACGGAGCGTGAGAGGCTCCAGGAGATGAGGCTTGCGCGCCAGGCAGGAAGACCGGGACCGCTTCAGGTCCATACATCGGCTAAACAGATCGCAGCCGGGGAGACTCGGCTGAATAGCTATCACTACGGTGTCTAAGCCTGACGCATCACCACGCGGCGGCCTCCCGCGGCGTTCCTCCGGCTCCCGCTCGGGTCCTTCCCTTGCTCCCCTCCCCCCCCCCCCGGTTCTCATCCCTCGCCCCCATTAGCCGGTCTGTCTGCGGGAAAGGAGGGCTTACAGCCCAACACAGGCTAAAGGGACCAAGCGGACGCTTAACTCAATATGTGAGTATATTACATGCAAACCGCCCTGAAGCGCCTATCAACAACTGGAGGTAAGCCAAGATTGCTTATAAATATATGCCAAACTATAGGCCAAAGGAAGAAGATAGATGTTTACATATGCCTGGAAAAGCTTTGTATAAAGATTGGTGAAGCATTTCATGTTTTCTGACGGCCGGTAGGGGGAACAGGAGGTCTCTCTCCCACAACAGCGCTATAGTATTAAACTTTCTATGGTCAGTAATTGCCCTGTATTAGACGTTTCTGTGACTCTTCTCTTGCTTTGACGAGAGGGGTGAGGGCAGCCCCCCCCCCCCCCCCCTCTCCCCCTAACTTCCCGAGAGCCGGGACTCAGCAAGACAACACGGCTGTATTCAATTAATAAATCATTCCGGGGGTGAAAGGAGTTTAAAGCAAAGACTGTCGGATATATATGCCATAGAAGTGTTAACAGCTCTTAAAGACTATTGAAATGCCATATCCATATAAACAAGACCAGGAGAAAAAACAGGAGAAAAAGACCTTTTGTGTTCGTTTTTTTTTTCCCACCATGTTTTTTTTTTGTGTTTTTTCTCTTGTTGGTTACCTCTTGAAGAGGAGCATATAGGATTTCGGATATATTAGATCCTCACCGTAGGAAACAGCTCACGTGGTATAGGCATTCAAAACTTAAATTTGAAAAGGACACGAGTAGATTTCCTAGAGACTCACCACCCTATACCCCGTCTGAGCCCGAGGGAGCAAGCTTCTAGGAGCGCCTGGCTTCTGCCCCCCCACTGCCCCCCCCCCCCCCTCTGCAAGGTTAAAACTCTCCAAGACAAGATTTCCAGTTTGGTCATCACTTTCCCCTAGGACTATCGCTCTTAGCATTTCCCATCTCTTCCCGAAGACTCCCCCCCATGCATCCCTACATAGGTTGCTGACTGCAACAGAATAGAGTAACTATACTATACTACTCCAGGGTTATAGTAAAATTTAGTATTCCCTAGGGGGGTGGACAAGTGTGGGCAGAGAAAAGGAGCTAGGGCTGAGGGGGAGAACAAGAGGGGAGAAGTAAGAAAATATGAGTAAAACCACAACCAAAGCGCCCAAAAAAGGGGCCCCTAAAACACCGAAAGAAGATACGAGTTCCATTCAACAATATTTAAAACAAGGAGGAATTCCTAAAACCCCGGAGACCAACCACCAGCCCAAGGCCAGTATGGAGAAAAATAAAGGTACGTCTAGGAAAGCGGAAGGGGCTCATGATCAATCTAGAGACGATTACACAAAGGAGAGTGAAGCTGAGACTAGTAGAGTCGAAGATCAGGATCGGGGCGATCAACCCCCAACAAAAAAGGAAATGGAGGCAATGTTATTAAAAGTGGAAAGGGTGATAAAAATGGAAATAAATGCCTTGAGAGAGGACCTGGGACACTTATTAACCAGAGTCGAGGTGGTAGAGGAGAGAGTGGAGGAAATGGCCAAGGAAATCAATAACATAAAGATCTCACTCAAAAGGAGCCAACTGAACCAGAGAGAAATACTACAGAAAATAGAAGATCAGGAGAACAGAGACAGAAGACAAAATGTCCGCCTCAGGGCGATTCCAGAACAAAAAGGGGAGGAACTAGAAAAAATAGTCAGATCACTTTTTTGCCCCATAATGGGGCTAGAAGAGGGGCAATTCCCGGCGATTGAAAGAGCTCATCGCATTGGAAGGATGGACCGATCAGAGCATGGAAGAGCTAGGGATGTAATCGTTAGGTTCCGGAATTTTAGGGATAAAGAAAACATCTGGCAGAAAGCACGAGGTAACCCCCCTATACAATACGAAGGCACGGAGATACAGCTTTATGCGGATCTCTCGGCACGAACGCTGGAAAGAAGGCGGCATCAGAGACCGTTGTTGGAAGTGATGCGCAAAGAAAACATAAAATATAGATGGGGGTTTCCATCGTGCCTCATCGGCATAAAAGAAGGACGATCAGCCAGACTTAGGGTGCCAGAAGAATTGCAGGACTTTTGCAACAATCTTGATATCCCTACTCCAGCTCTGCCTGGATGGACAGAGAATTGGGAGAGCGACTTTTCGGGGTGGGTCGGGGGTGGGGGGGGGGGGCGGGCGGGGCTCGGGGGGGAGCTAAACTCAGAAAATAGTTGAGATATCAACCACTATCCACCTGGCCCACCATATCCCGAATCCAACTGGGAAAAAGAAAGTGGGAGAGGGCGGGGAAAGAATCCCACCTCACCGTAGCTGTTCCGAGGGACTCTAAGACATGGGTCACCATCGGAATAGAGACCCGATAAGGGGTCGGGGGGGGGGGGGGGGGGGGTGGGGGGGGGTGGGGAGGGAGGGAAGGGGGGTGGGGAGGGGTTTAGTAGGGAGGGAAGGGGTTAGGGGAGGGAGACTCTCATCGCTGCCCTACATTTTGGTAACTTCAGTATTAAGGGAAAAGTGACTCCCGATTTGAAATTCCTAACTTACAACGTTAAAGGATTGAACTCCCCCGGAAAACGGCATACAATTCTCGAAGAGATAGGGAGATATGGGGCCAATGTGGTTTTCCTTCAAGAAACACATCTTACTCACAACACAAATGTGAAATTGTTTTCAAGAACATACCCTACATGGTTCTATGCTGATACTTCTTCAAGTAGATCAAGAGGGGTGGCTATTGGCTTTTCAGGAGATATGCATTTTAAACTTGATGACAGAAGGGCAGACCCAGAGGGGAGGTATCTGTTCTTGAGGGGAACTTTATTTGGAACAACATATACGTTGGCCAATGTCTACGCGCCAAACAATAGTCCCATTAAGTTCATGAAGGGGATACTGCGAAAGTTGGGGGCTTTCAGAAAGGGATATGTAATACTTATGGGTGATTTTAATTTCATCATGGATCCCAGTCTGGATAGTACGTCCGGTGGCCAGGTGACAAGAAACGAACAGTTATCCTCGATAAAAAACGAATTATATAATAAACAATTGATGGACGTGTGGAGGGTCCAGCATCCCCAAACCAGGGACTATACGTTTTACTCCCCTGTCCATGGGACGTACACCAGACTGGATCATATATTTGTAGAACACGGAATCTTAGACAGGGTTGTACAAACAAAAATAGAGACAATTACGCTTTCCGACCACGCACCAGCCTCGGTGACCCTCGCAGTCCCTGAATATAAACCCCCATCGTGCGGGTGGAAATTAAAAGATGAGCTACTGCGAGATGGGGAAGTGGTGGAGAGCGTAAAAAGAGAATTGGAAGTATTTTTTACTAACAATGATAACGGGGAAGTGAATGGAGCCAATTTATGGGAAGCACACAAAGCATTCATCAGAGGCATATTGATAGGAAAAGCCGCGTGGTTTGAAAAAGAGAGGAGGAGGAAAGTTCAGGAATTGACAAATGACTTATATTTCTTGGAACAAAAACATAAGGCAGCTTCGGCCCACAACAGGGAAATATTCCAAGATCTAATAGCAAAGAGGGAAGAACTTAAAGACTGTTTAGAATATGAAGCAAAGCAGAACTACAACAGGACAGTAAAAGAACGGTACATCTGGGGGAATAAATCCAGCAAACACCTGGCGAAAATGGTTCAAAAACAAAAAACAAAAAAAATTATATAGAAAAAATCCAAGCCAAAAACGGGGAGTTTAAATATGTCTCCCAGGATATTGCTTCATCTTTCAGAGAGTATTACCAAGAGCTGTATTCTGTAGATCATAAGGAGGCGAAAAAGGGGGACCAATTAAAAAAAAATAAAAAAACTTTAGACTTTCTCAGGGGAGCCGAGCTGGAATCTCTGGGTCAGGAGGAGAGAGAGGCACTGGAACAGCCAATCTCGGAGGCAGAAATTTTGCTGGCCCTGAAGAACTCCGCTACAGGGAAAAGTCCGGGCCCAGATGGTTTCTCCATCTCCTATTACAAAACCTTTAAGGAGATCCTGATCCCTAGATTACAACAATATATGAACGGGCTGGGAATAGAATATGCCATGGGAGAAGCCTCTTTGCTAGCAACCATAACGGTTCTTCCTAAAGAAGGGAAGGATGGATCTAAATGTTCTAATTACAGGCCTATCTCTCTGCTGAACGCAGACACTAAGTTGTACGCAAAAATCTTGGCCGAGAGAGTGAAAGGGCATCTCGAGACATTGATCCACCCGGATCAAGTAGGCTTCGTACCAGGTAGGGAAGGGAGGGACAATGGAGTCCGGACTCTATTGGCACTCCAGAGGATGAGGGACCTTCGGACCCCCAGTCTGCTCCTGTCTATAGATGCAGAAAAAGCATTTGACAGGGTAGACTGGGGGTTCATGTTTGGTACCTTAGAGAACATGGGGTTTGGTCCGAGATTCCTTAGTCGTATCAAAGCCTTATATGGGCGTCCAAAGGCAAATATCAAAGTAAATGGAGTCCTATCTGCACCCTTCGAGATGAGGAACGGGACGAGGCAGGGCTGTCCCTTGTCCCCTCTGCTTTTCGTCTTGACCTTAGAGCCTTTATTGTCATCAATAAGAAAAAATCCAGACATAGAGGGATGTAAAGAGGAAGGGGAGCCCCATAAGTTGGCTGCTTTCGCAGATGACATTTTGTTTTACGTAAGCAACCCTCGGAAGACGTTGCCCATTCTTTTGGAGACCCTTAAAACATATGGAGCCCTCTCAAACTTTCGAGTTAATCCAGCAAAATCTCATATATTAAATATCAACGTAAACAAAAACGAGCAGCAGACGTTAAAGAAAGCACATAAATTTGAGTGGAAGAAGCAAATAAAATATTTAGGTATTGACCTAGCCAACTCAACTGAAAAATTATATAGAATTAATTACCTCCCCTTGTTAGATGTAGTGAAAAAAAAATGCAATGAATATATCAATAGGCCCATGAACTGGATTGGACGAATAAATACAGTAAAAATGATGATACTCCCTATAATAACATACAAGCTTCAGATGCTCCCTCTCCCCCTACCTCACCAATACTTGAGGAAGCTCAACTCAATCCTGATGAATTTTGTATGGAAAAGTAAGAAACACCGCACGTCGCTGAAACTTCTGAAACAGGGCAAGAATCAGGGGGGATTGGCGGTCCCCGATATTATTAGTTATTATCACGCAATTGCACTAATTAGAATTCCAGAATGGGGGAAAATAAACTCAAATAAAAGATGGGTTCACTTGGAAAAGGCACTAAGTAAGGCTCACTTAGGAAGGATTATCTGGAACCCACCAGGGTTTAGAGCACTAGATGACCACACACACACTATCACACGTCACACGTTTAAAATTTGGGACAAAGTACACAAGCAGCTGAACGGTAATTACAACTCACCTTTATTAGCACTTAAGGAGAATGACTATTTTCCCCCCGGGAAAAAAGAGATAGGAGGGAATTGGGTAATTAAAGAGGAAACACAATTAGGGGATGTAATATATGCAGGTCAACTATTGGCACTAAATGAATTAAAAAAAAAAGCGGATATATTTAAAATCGATGAGTGGCGGTACCTCCAGCTATGCCAGTTCGTGAAAAAACTTCCACAACCAATCAGGTCTCGTGGAGATCTGACGAAGATAGAGCAAATATGCACAGCAGAAAACACCAAAAAGTCTATATCAAAAATATATAAGTTGTTGATCGAGACGGATGGGCTGGAGGTCCCCCCCTTCATCGAAAAATGGGAGAGAGAACTTGGGACACAGATTAACACGGGGATGGTGAAAAAAATATTGAAGCTTACACACAGCACGTCAGTAGATATGCGAACGGCTGAAATGAACTACAAATGTCTAGTTAGGTGGTACATGACCCCCGACATAACAAACAAATTTCAGGAGGGGAGATCTCCCAACTGTTGGAGAGGATGTAATACGAGAGGAAATATGGGCCATCTATGGTGGGATTGCCAGAAAATACAAAAATACTGGGATGAGGTCCTGAGGTACATTAAAGAAATCACCCAAATAGAAGTAAAAAATAATCCATGGGGGGTCTTGATGCACGCAACAGAAGAGGGACTGAGGCAATATAGGAGCACATTGGTTCCACATCTGCTTAACGCCGCAAAAAGACTAATTCCAAGGAAGTGGCAAGAACAGGAAAGCCCCTCTATAGGGGATTGGATAGTTGAAGTTGAGACGACCTATAGACTTGAATGCCTGAAAGAGAATCTCGAGGAGGACTCTCAGCCTAAAGGGAAGTGGGAATGTTGGGAAAAATTCAAAAGATCGTGGAGCTATGCGGAGTCGCTACAATCATAGGGAGATGCAAAAAGGAGAGGGCAGCGATGAGAGGTGGGGATTTGGTGGGGGGGGGGGGGGGGGGGGGGGGGGGGGGGATAAAAAAAATAATAAAAAAAAAAAAAAAAAAAAAATAATAAAAAAAAAAAAATAAAAAAAAAGGGGGCTTAAATAACAGCCGATTGAACATAAATAGGAAGGGGGAATAAGAGAAAGTTTAAAGATTTAAAAAGATTTAGCTCCTATGATGATAAGTCTTGATGGGACAGAGGTTAAGACCTAAATGACATTGTCCTACTTTAAAGATTCCTCTGAGGCGCAATAATAAAAAAAAAAAGCAAAAAACAAAAAAAAAAAAAAAAAAAACAAACAAAAAAAAAGTAAAACACATAGGCAATGATTTTTTGAACTCAAAAATACCTTTATTTAGGTCTCAGCAACAAACCAAAGAGGAACGCAGCGATGGAGAAACTTGGGGAATTTGCAAAGCCTTGGACACCCACGGCAAACATCATTTTTTAAGCTTCAAAACTTGGTGGCCTGAGGAGTACGTATGTTAATAAGGGAGTGCTATCTGGTCCTGAAGTCCAAAACATCCGGAACTGCAGCAGATGCCATCTAGGTCCCCAGGCTCTGGTACTACGAGAGGCTCCATCTTCTCTCAGACCAGACTGAATCCAGGTCGTCACTCTCTTGTCTTCCTTCCACGCTTCCTTGCACGCTGTGGGTGTGGTGCTGGTGGGGTGGCAGAAGGAGGAGGAGGAGGAGGCGGAGCAAGGTCACTATCGCAAACATGTGTGAGTGGGGTCATCCCCCCAGCCATCCCCTTATTTAGGACCTTGAGGATGACATCCTCACACATGTTGCGTTGCCCCACCTCCATATCCATCATTTTAGTGGCAACCACGGAGCCAAAGGCCTCCTCGTAGGTGGGTGTGGCATGTAGGGAGGCTGAAGCCTCTCTGATCAGCCGGAGCGCTGACTCTCCCGGCCCACCCCCCCTTCTTGCCCTTTTGTAGGGAAGGCGGAGGGGAGGGACTTGGGAGACAGTCAGGCTCCTAGGCCTACCCCCCTCTTGGCTGCCACTACCCACCTCTTGGCTGCCACTAACCCCTTCCTCCTCCTGACTGCCACATTCCACAGCCACCTCCTGGCTGAGGTCTTCCTGTGTATGAAAAAGGGACTTATTTTGAGTTATTTGTTCATCAAACACACACAATTTTTATCTATTGACTGTTGCAAAATGTTTACAAATAGAAAACCATACAATTCTCAGCCCAGCAGTTTAGATTCTGGCCCCAAATGTCTCCAACACTACTGTCTGTTGATATGTCAAACACGTTAGGAACTAAGCAATTGGGGATCCTGAATTAAGTGAACATCATTCATTTTTCACAAAATTGGTTCCAAAACTACTATACCTGGCTCAAGCTGGGCTCCTCCACCTCTTCCAGACTGGAAGGCCCAGGTTGCTCCTCGGAAGCCTCATCAGGGGTGGCCTGCGCGGAAGGAAGCGTGGAAGGAGGAGTCGAGAGTGACTCCGTGACATCAGCCTGGTCTTTGAGAAAATGGAGCCTGTCATAGTACCAGAGCTTGGGGACATGGACCTGATCTGCTGCAGCTCCAGATGCTTGGGACTTCAGGACCTTCTTGCGCTCCCTGAAATACGCACTACTCAGGCTGCCAATTTTGAGTCATAACTTATGCCGTGGGCATCCTTGGCTTTACAAATGCCACAAGTTTCTGCATGGCTGCGTACCTCTTTGGTTTGTTGCCGTAATCGGGGTGTTTAGCCTGCCATAATAGGGTCATTTCCCTATATTTATCAATGAAGAGGGGGAGAAAACTCACATCGTTGAAGCCCTCCATAATCTCTGCAAGACACAACACCACACAAAACACTATAAATAATGTCAGGCTAAACTCTCCTAATCTTCTCCATAAATAAGCCTCAAGGTCTAATCAGTCTAGGCTAGTTATGTACCAAGTTCAAATTGTACCTTCGTTCTAGCGTTCGTCTCGTGCGTGAGCTTTCTCTCCCCTCGTCTCACAGATCGTCGCTACGACACATGCGTGTGACGTTTTATATACAGTGCGCATGCGTGAAACTCCGCCCGCCCCTGACGATCTTTCTTGCCTATTCCCCACCCCTTCTCTTTACGGCGCAGTGTGGAGAGCACATGGCGGGGACACAGCAGGTGCGCCCCAAATATTGCAGCAACGAGGAGGAGGACGAGGAAAGGCCGGAGGCAGAAACGTCACGATCCCGGAGGCTGAAATTTAAGGCCTCCAATATGTCATTTGGAGAAATGTTGGAGATGGTGGACATATTGAAGAGGAGTGACTATGATGGGAAGTATGGGCCTTACCTCAACCCAAATGTCAGAAAGGCCAAGATCATGTCTAAAGTTGTGAGGAGGCTGTCCAATAATTTTGGGGTACAACGATCCAAGGAGCAACTGAGGAAACGCTGGTCAGACCTGAAACTGAGGGAGCCCGATCAGTACAGAAAGATCAAGCGAGTTCTTCAAAAAAGTAAACAAACAAGGAAAAGGGGGGAGCCTCTGAGTATATGTAAAAAATTTCCCAGAGGATTTCAATATGGATCTCAAGGTCTCAGCAATCAATCACCTGCCTCTAACATGAAAAGTCCCGCCCTTTCCCTGGACCTGTCATGTTTCCTGTCTTGCGTGAATAAGGTAGCAGAGGGGAGGGAAGTGCTGATACTTTTTTTCAGTTGTGTGTTAGACTGACTATAGTGGGAGGTTGGAGGCCAATAATTTGCTTTTAGGCATGTGTTGGATCAGCCATATGGATTTGCTGTTTACTATTTCTCCCTGGGAGTTATAGTCTATGAGATGGCCATTGGCACTTACCATTCAACGGCTCGGACATGGACTCAGGCACTAATTCAGATGCCGATCCTGGCAATGACTCAGATTCTGATCCAGGCAATGATTCAGACGACGATTCAGGCAATGATTCAGACAACGATCCAGGCAATGATTCAGACGACGATCCAGGCAATGATTCAGACAACGATCCAGGCAATGATTCAGACGACGATCCAGGCAATGATTCAGACGACGATCCAGGCAATGATTCAGATGATGATCCAGGCAATGATTCAGGCAACGATCCAGGCAGTGATTCAGACAACGATCCAGACAATGATTTCGATGACGATCCAAGCAATAATTCAGACGACGATCCTGGCAATGACTCAGATTCTGATCCAGGCAATGATTCAGACGACGATCCAGGCAATGATTCAGGCGACGATCCAGGCAATGATTCAGACGACGATCCAGGCAATGATTCAGACGATGATCCAGGCAATGATTCAGGCAACGATCCAGGCAACGATCCAGGCAGTGATTCAGACAATGATCCAGACAATGATTTCGATGACGATCCAGGCAATAATTCAGACGACGATCCAGACAATGATTCAGATGCTGATTCAGATGAGTATGAGGTGTACGCATACTTCATCTGCTACTATTGTCCAACTTTCCCAGAGGATTTCAATATGGATCTCAAGGACCTCATAGGGAACATAGTAAGTAAACACCATTTGTAGCCAGCAAAAAAAATGGCTATTTTTTTAAGAGTTCTAAAAGTAGAATTGCATAGTTCTTGCCTCTGTACCATGATTAACCAATTTTTTTGTATGTTTTTACAGCTCCTACGCAAATGTCCAAAAATGAGAGAGATTCTTGTTAAAGATCTGCGAAGCCACACATTTTTTAGGAGCGTAGACTGGGTGGAACTGGAGGCTGGAGAAGTAAGCCCGCCATTTACCATGAGCACAGTAAGTATATGAATCACACATACAGTGGTGTGAAAAAGTGTTTGCCCCCTTCCTCATTTCCTGTTCCTTTGCATGTTTGTCACACTTAAGTGTTTCGGAACATCAAACCAATTTAAACAATAGTCAAGGACAACACAAGTAAATACAAAATGCAATTTGTAAATGAAGGTGTTTATTATTAAAGGTGAAAAAAAATCCAAACCATCATGGCCCTGTGTGAAAAAGTGATTGCCCCCCTTGTTAAAACATACTATAACTGTGGTTGTCCACACCTGAGTTCAATTTCTCTAGCCACACCCAGGCCTGATTATTGCCACACCTGTTCACAATCAAGGCATCACTTAAATAGGAAAAAGTGATCTTGACACAGTAAGGTCCACCATTTTGTAAGATCCTTTTTTTTAAAAAAGGTAAAAAAAATAAATAAAAGCTACACATCATGCCGAGACCCAAAGAAATTCAGGAACAATTGAGAAAGAAAGTAATTGAGATCTATCAGTCTGGAAAGGGTTATAAAGCCATTTCCAAAGCTTTGGGAATCCAGCGAACCACAGTGAGAGCCATTATCCACAAATGGCGAAGACATGGAACAGTGGTGAACCTTCCCAGGAGTGGCCGGCCGCCCAAAATTACCCCAAGAGCGCAGCGACGACTCATCCAAGAGGTCACAAAAGACCCCACAACAACGTCCAAGGAACTGCAGGCCTCACTTGCCTCAGTTAAGGTCAGCGTTCATGCCTCCACCATCAGGAAAAGACTGGGCAAAAATGGCCTGCATGGCAGAGTTCCAAGGAGAAAACCACTGCTGAGCAAAAAGAACATCAAAGCTCGTCTCAATTTCTCCACAACACATCTTGATGATCCCCAAGACTTTTGGGACAACATTCTGTGGACCGATGAGACAAAAGTGGAACTCTTTGGAAGGTGTGTGTCCAAGTATATCTGGCGTAGAAGGAACACTGCATTTCAGAAAAAGAACATTATACCAACAGTAAAATATGGTGGTGGTAGTGTGATGGTCTGGGGCTGTTTTGCTGCTTCAGGACCTGGAAGACTTGCCGTGATAAAAGGAACTATGAATTCTGCTGTCTACCAAGAGATCCTGAAGGAGAATGTCCGACCATCTGTTCGTGTACTCAAGCTGAAACGAACTTGGGTTCTGCAGCAGGACAATGATCCTAAACACACCAGCAAGTCCACCACCGAATGGCTGAAGAAAAACAAAATGAAGACTTTGGAGTGGCCTAGCCAAAGTCCTGGCCTGAATCCTATTGAGATGTTGTGGTATGACCTTAAAAAGGCCGTTCATGCTCGAAAACCCTCTAATGTAACTGAATTAGGACAATTCTGCAAAGATGAGTGGGCCAAAATTCCTCCAGGACGCTGTAAAAGCCTCATTGCACGTTATCGCAAACGCTTGGTTGCAGTTGTTGCTGCTAAGGGTGGCCCAACCAGTTATTAGGTTTAGGGGGCAATCACTTTTTCACACAGGGCCATGATGGTTTGGATTTTTTTTCACCTTTAATAATAAACACCTTCATTTACAAATTGCATTTTGTGTTTACTTGTGTTGTCCTTGACTATTGTTTAAATTGGTTTGATGTTCCGAAAACACTTAAGTGTGACAAACATGCAAAGGAACAGGAAATGAGGAAGGGGGCAAACACTTTTTCACACCACTGTATGTTATACACCTGAGTGTGCATAACAATTTCTAATAGAAAGGCCATCATTGTACATAGTCTTCACTAATAATGTTTCTTCTCTTCACAGTGCCCCCCAGACCTGACGACAGTGATGCCAATGAAGGACATTATAGATCCTGCCAAACTAAAACAGAAGCCTAAATTAAAAGCAAAGGACCAGGAGCTTTTTTGTGGGTTCTCTTTCACCAGCAGCAGATGGGGAGAAATGAAAAGGCCACATGTGTCATCAGCTCCCCTTGCAAATGTTGCAGGACTAGGGTTTGTTTTCCCCCACCCCACTCCTCACTTATCTACACCAGTGGTGTGTTGGAACAGCTACATGGCTGAAACTTTTATTTAGGCAAACAGGGTGATTTACCCGGCCTGCGGATTGCCCCTTCCATAAGATCGCAGCACTTGCACTCCCCTCACCCCTGCCTTCTTATTCACGCAAAACAGAAAAAGGTGACAGGTCCGTACAAAGGGCTGGACTTTTCATGTTTAGAAGCGGGTGATTGGTTACTAGCCAGCGGGGAGGTCTCAGCAATCAATCACCTGCCTCTAACATGAAAAGTCCCGTCCTTTGCCTGGACCTGTCATGTTTCCTGTGTTGCATAAATAAGGTAGCAGATGGGGAGGGGAGTGTTGATACTTTTTTTCAGCTGTGTGTTAGACTGACTATAGAGGGAGGTTTAAGGATGGTACTTATTTTCAGTCATGTGTTGGGTCAGCTATATGGGGATGTCAAGGGCTGGTATATTTTTTAGGCATGTATAAGACTGGCTATAGGGGGAGGTCAGGGGCCAGTATTTCTTTTAGGTGTGTGTTGGATAAGCTATGATTGGAGGCTGGCACCTTTATCTAGGCATGTGTTGGACTGGCTATAAGGGTAGGTTGGAGGCCAGTATTTTTTTTTTAGGCATGTGTTGGATCAGCTATAGGGTAGGTTAGAGGATGGTATTTTTTTTTAGGCGCGTGTTGGATCAGCTATGGTTGGAGGCTGCTTTCTTTATCTAGGAGCATGTTGGACTGGCTATAAGGGAAGGTTGGAGGTCAGTATTTTTTTTAAGCTGTGTCTTGGATCAGCTATAGGGGGAGGTTGGAGGCTGGTACTTTTATTTAGGCGTGTGTTGGACTGGCTATTAGGGGAGGTTGGAGGCCAGTATTTTTTTTTATTCATTCCAGAACCGATTAATCTTCAAGTCCAGGCCAATGATTTCTGGCCTGGTTCTGCTAATCGGTTCTGGCGAATGAAATGCTTCTCCTGCCTGTAAGTGTAAACACAAGCAGGGGAAGTGATGTCATCTCCTCTCCTGGAATTCTTTTCAGAAGAGAGAGGACATCTGATTGTGAGTTGCACCAACACTACACTAACACCAGTACACGTAGGCATACTTTTCAACCCCCAATCGCCCCCCAGTTAACCCCTTCACTCAGTGTCACCAAGGGCAGTTTTCAGATTTTTCACTGATCACTGCATTGGTGTCACTTGTGACTCCAGTTAGCATTAGGGCAGTTAGTGTCAGTTAGTACTAGGCCCAAGTAGCTTTAGGGTACCCCCCTAATAAAGGTTTAACCCCTTGATCACCCCCAGTTAACCCTTTCACCCCCTGTCACCAGTGATCACCGTATTAGTGTAACGGGTGACGCTGGTTAGTTAGTTTGTTTTTTTATAGCATCAGGGTACCCGCTGTATATTACCCAATAAAGGTTTAACCCCCTGATCACCCGGTGGGTGACATCAGTTATGTTTTAGCGTCAGTTAGGGTCAGCGTCAGCCCCAGGCAGCATCAGATTAGTGCTAGTAGCGCTAACTCCCACGCACGCACCATACACCTCCCTTAGATGTATAGTGTCTGAACGGATCAATATCTTTGATCTGATCAGAACTATATTAGCGTCCCCAGTAGTTTAGGGTTCCCAAAAATGCGGCGCTAGCAAGATAAGCCCAGATACTTGCTAACACCTGCGTTTAGCCCCTCCATCCATCCAGCCCAGCCCACCCAAGGGCAGTATCAATCGATTACTGTTACTTACAAAACTCAACACACATAACTACAGCATTCGCAGAGTCAGGCCTGATCCCTGAGAATGCTGAGCGGCCTGTGCCATACTCACACAGGTATTCGTTGATGTCCCTCTGCTGCATGTGCAGCCACTACAGCATTGCCAAAGTTGAGTTCCACATGGTGAGCATGTCGCAAATCAGCCAGTTTACAGGCAGGTGGAATTCCCACTGAATTTCAGCCAACCGAGCACTGGCTGTGTATGATTCTGGCCTGCTTTAGTGGATCTTCCAACCCTGGGTACCTATTTAGGAAATGCTGCACAACCAAATTGAGGACATGTGCCAGGCATGGCACATGTGTCAACTTTCCCTGTCTAAGGGCGGACAGGAAGTTTGTGCCATTATCACACACCACCATTCCTGGCTCAAGCTGGCGTGGCGTGAACCACCTCTGGTCAGACCATGACACTCCCACCACCATGCTTGACTGTAGGCAAGACACACTTGTCTTTGTACTCCTCACCTGATTGCCACCACACATTCTTGACACCATCTGAACCAAATAAGTTTATCTTGGTCTCATCAGACCACTGGACATGGTTCCAGTAATCCATGTCCTTAGTCTGCTTGTCTTTAGCAAACTGTTTGCTGGCTTTCTTGTGCATCATCTTTAAAAGAGGGTTCCTTCTGGGATGACAGCCATACAGACCAATTTGATGCAGTGTGTGGCGTCTGGTCTGAGCACTGACAGGCTGACCCTCCACCTCTTCAACCTCTGCAGTAATGCTGGAAGCACTTATCCATCTATTTCCCGAAGACAACCTCTGGATACGACATTGAGCACATGCACTCAACTTCTTTGGTCGATCATGACAAGGTCTGTTTTGAGTGGAAACTGTCCTGTTAAACCGCTGTATGGTCTGGGCCACCGTGCTGCAGCTCAGTTTCAGGGTCTTGGCGAAATTCTTATAGCCTATGCCATCTTTATGGAGAGCAACAATTCTTTTTTTCAGATCCTCAGAGAGTTCTTTGCCATGAGGTGCCATGTTGAACTTCCAGTGACCAGTATGGGAGAGTGAGAGCGATAACACCAAATTTAACACACCTGCTCCCCATTCACACCTGAGACCTTGTAACACTAACGAGTCACATGACATTGGAGAGGGAAAATGGCTCAATTGGGCCCAATTTGGACATTTTCACTTAGGGGTGTACTTACCTTTGTTGCCAGCTGTTTAGACATTAATGGCTGTGTATTGAGTTATTTTGAGGGGACAGCAAATTTACACTGTTATACAAGCTGTACACTCACTACATTACATTGTACCAAAGTGTCATTTATTTAGTGTTGTCACATGAAAAGATATAATAAAATATTTACAAAAAATATTTACTCACTTTTGTGAGATACTGTGTATATATAATATCAATATATCTATATTGTATTTTTCAAGTAACAGAAAGAGAATCTGTAACATTAGTAGGGTCTCCAGTATCATTCAATAAAAACATACAATATAATGTGTAGTTCATACAAGGCACTAGATCAGCCCTCAAAATTTACACTCGCCTGCTTGCTTTTTGCGAGTGAATTTTGAGGGCTGGCGAGGAAGGGCTGTCTGTGAGCGAGGGGGGCAAGCACTGCTGGCCGGCGAGTCCTTTTCCCATCGCTCACAGAGGGGAAGAGAGAGGAGAGAGCAGGCTGGATGATCAGAGCGCAGGGAACATCACTAGCGACTTTCATTTCAATTGCTGTGTGTTCCTTGCTCTCGCTTTCACACACAGCCCCGCCCCCTGCTCCCAGGGAATTTGATAGATAGATCACCTGTCCAACACGGGACAAGTGATGTGTATCAAAGTTCCCTGGCCAGGGGGCGGGGCTGTATGGGACACCGAGCGGCGGAAACACACGGCACGGCAATTGAAATCGAAGCTGTTCCAGTAATGTCCCTCGACGCTCATATCATCCGGCCAGCAATGCTCTTCTTCTCTTCTGCTCCCCTTCATGATGGACACAGGTAGGCAGCATTGGTGGACAAGTGTGAAGCTGCATTGGTGGACAAGTGTGAGGCTGCATTGGTGGACTAGTGTGAGGCTGCATTGGTGGACAAGTGTGAGGCTGCATTGGTGGACAAGGGTGAGGCTGCATTGGTGGACACGGGTGAGGCTGCATTGGTGGACACGGGTGAGGCTGCATTGGTGGACACGGGTGAGGCTGCATTGTTGGACTCGGGTGAAACTGCATTGGTGGACTCGGGTGAGACTGCATTGGTGGACACGGGTGAGACTGCATTGGTGGACACGGGTGAGACTGCATTGGTGGACACGGGTGAGGCTGCATTGGTCGACAAGGGTGAGGCTGCATTGGTGGTGTCAGAAGACTACCAGATTGCAAACCTGTCAGCGTTGGCGCGTCCCTGCGTGCTTACGGGGTAGAATAACGCAACGGCGCACACAGGTGCACGATTCGGCGGGTCTGCGCATACGGGTGCACGAATTACCAGGTTCACGCGCACACGGTATTGCGGGTTGGCGCATGCAGGTGCACGTGCGCACTACTGTGCGCACAACGTAATTTCCTGCCAGCCCTATAAAAGACAGCTCTGTGTTCCATGTCATTGCTGGTTTGTCTTTTCAGCTTCTGTGTTCCTGTGTCTTACCTGTGTTTCCTGAGCCTACCCGTTGTGACCCGGATTGACCTGGCTACTCTTGGATCATCTCTTACATTTGACCCTTGGCTTGCCTCTTGGACTTCTCTATCTGCTGGATACCTGTGTTTGACCCTCGGCTTCCTCCTGGATTTGTCTCTGTCTGCTCCTTGTGTTAGACGCTCAGCCTGCTGCTTGACTTCTGTGTATGACCCCTGGCTTGTCTCCAAGACTCCTGTTTGGACTTCCTTGTGTTTGACCCTCGACCTTCACCTCCAGTCCTGCTTCCAGGCTCCATCTCCAGCTTCAGGTGTTTGAGCCCCAGCCAGGCATCTCTCCAGCCAAATACCAACTCCACCCTGCACGGGCCACCTCGCTGCCAGAAGTCCTACAGTCTCCAGTACCTGCTGGCAACCCGTGCCCAATGCCACTGTTCCACTCTCAGGGGCACTGCGCACCCAGTTGCAAGGGAAGCCGCTCTCAGCAATTCGGCCTTGGTGAGTACCTGATAGGTGGAAACGGTTGAGGCTACATTGGTGGACATGGTTGAGGCTGCATTGGTGGACACGGTTGAGGCTGCATTGGTGGACACGGTTGAGGCTGCATTGGTGGACACGGTTGAGACTGCATCGGTGGACAAGGGTGAGACTGCATTGGTGGACAAGGGTGAGACTGCATTGGTGGACAAGAGTGAGACTGCATTGGTGGACACGGGCGAGGCTGCATTGATGAGTATGGATAAAGTTGCTTAATTTTGCATAAAACATTTAAGATTAATTTCATGATAAAATTCAGCCCTTAAAATTTACACTCGCCTGCTTGCATTTTGCGAGTGAATTTTGAGGGCTGGCGAGGAAGGGCTGTCTGTGAGCGAGGGGGGCGAGCACTGCCGGCCGGCGAGTCCTTTTCCCTGCGTTCACGGAGGGGAAGAGAGAGGAGAGAGCAGGCTGGATGATCAGAGTGCAGGGAACATCACTAGCAGCTTTCATTTCAATTGCTGTGTGTTCCCCGCACTCGCTTTCACATACAGCCCCGCCCCCTGGTCCCGGAGAATTTGATAGACAGATCACCCGTCCAACACGAGTTGGAACGAGTGATGTGTATCAAAGTTCCCTGGCCAGGACGTGGGGCTGTACGGGGCGCCGAACGGCAGGAACACATGGCACGGCAATTTAAATCAAAGCTGTTCCAGTAATGTCCCTCGGCGCTCATATCATCCGGCCAGCAATGCTCTTCTTCTCCTCTGCTCCCCTTCATGATGGACACAGGTAGGCAGCATTGGTGGACAAGTGTGAGGCTGCATTGGTGGACAAGTGTGAGGCTGCATTGATGGACAAGTGTGAGGCTGCATTGGTGGACAAGTGTGAGGCTGCATTGGTGGACACGGTTGAGACTGCATTGGTGGACACGGGTGAGACTGCATTGGTGGACATGGGCGAGGCTGCATTGATGAGCATGGATAAAGTTGCTTAATTTTGCATAAAACATTTAAGGTAATCTCATGATATAATTTATGAGGCCGTGTTTAGGGGTGGAATTAGGGGCGGGGCAGGGTAGGGGTTGGGTGGGGCAACTGGTGGCGAGTAACACTTGAGGCCTAGCTAGTAGCTCAGAACTTGAAATTTTGAGCCCTGCACTAGATCATCATAAGTAGTACAAAAACAGAGCAAACAGATTTCACACTCCTGCATCTGAAACAGAAACTGAGGGAAATATCCTCAAAAGAGACACAGACAGCAAAAAAAAAAGGACAGAAGCTTTACATTTTTATTGATCTTTATTTTCCTGTCATATATTGGAACTGGATCTAACTTGTTTCCCCTAAGGTTCTTATACATTTCACTGCATTGTTCGATCTTGTTCTAGTGTTGTCCATCTTAGTTGCCCTCTTTGTTTTCCACCAGTATCTGTTATACTGTTACCTTGCTTCTACTTGTTAGCATTTGTGTTCCCAGGCTGTATGTTGCGTGTTGTTCCCAGATTTCTGGCCTCTGCTTTAGTGTCGTATACAGTTACAATTTCCCATTTTCACTATTTCACACCTAAGACTCCAGTACCCACATCAGCTCATACAGAAGTTTTGGGAAGTAGAATAAAGGTAAATATTTGTAGTGCATTTGAAAGGAGACTCCTACAGTCAGAAGCCCTGGGTCCTCCCTTCTTAACCATGCTTGAGTAATAAAGTGTTAAGGGGTTAATCCTCTGCATTGTGTAAAAAGACTGTTTGATCCTGTCTTCTCTGATCCTCTTCTTCTTCTTCCACAGTCTCCAATCAATCTGCCTATAGTACAGAGCCTTGAGGGCACTCTGCACATGCACAGTTTGGTGTGTATTGCTAGAGGTGTTTTTTTTTTCTTGGGAGGGTGCACGTAATTGGCACAGGGCCAATCAGCACTGTTCAGACAGAGGGTTAGGGGTCCTGCAGGCTCATAGGACAGTCAGTGGTGAATTAAAACTCCTCCTACAAGCTTTAACCAGACACTAAAAGAAGTCACAAGACTGCTATATACTGCTGATGAGAAAAGGTATTTAGCAGTTTATATTTACTAAAATAATTGAATTTCCATGTTCTGTGTACGGTGGGAGACAAGATATAGTGAATGCAGAGTCCTAGGTTTAGTAACACTTTAAGTCTATCTCTTATCACATTGTATCTGTCTCAGACATAGCATCTGTCTCTTACCTCTGCTATGAACAATGGCTTGCTCTAGCTCCTTATGCCCTGGCCTCTTGATGTGACTACTTGTACTAGGTGTGTCCTTTCCTATCTTTGACCAGCATTCCTCCCTGGTGTATTTTTTATTAATTACAGGTACTTATATATACACTGCTCTTTATTTATACAGTGTATAATAACCACTTACAGAACAGAAGATTTGCCTGCTTAATGACCAGGCCATTTTTTGCGATACGGCACTGCATCGATTTAACTGACAAATGCACAGTCATGCGACGTTGTACCCAAACAAAATTGACACCTTTTTTTCCCCACAAATAGAGCTTTCTTTTAGTGGTATTTGATCACCCCTGTATTTTTTTTTTTTTTTGCTCAATAAACAAAAAAAGAGCGACAATTTTGAAAAAAAATATATATTTTTTTTACTTTTTGCTATAATAAATATCCCCAAAAATGTTTTTAAAAATCAGTTTTGGCCAATATACATTCATCTACATATCCCACATTTTTTATCAAAAAAATGTATTTTTCCTCAGTTTAGGCCGATATGTAGTCTACATATTTTTGGTAATACAAATCACAATAAGTGTATATTGATTGGTTTGCACAAAAGTTATAGCGTCTACAAACTATGGGGAAGATTTATGTCATTTTTATTATAATTTTTTTTTTTTACTAGTAATGGTGGTGACTGCGACATTGTGGCGGACAGATCGGACACTTTTGAGACATTTTTGGGACCATTGACATTTATACAGCTATCAGTGCCAAAAAAATGCACTGATTACTGTGTAGATGTCACTGGCAGGGAAGAGGTTAACACTAGGGTGCAATCAAGGGGATAAATGTGTTCCCTCAGTGTGTGTTTTAACTGTAGTGGGAAGGAACTGACTAAAGGAGGAGATGGATCGTTGTTCCTAGCTAGTAGGAACTCATGATCTGTCTCTCCTCTCCTCACAGAGCAGAGATTTGTGTGTTTACACACACACGTCCCTGTTCTTGTTCTCGTGCCTGCGATCGCGCGATACCGGCGGTCATCGCGACCGCCAGCCACGCACATCAGTTCCCTACGCAGTGCAGTAGGCACGCGCTGCCTGCTATCCCTGCTTAAAGGGCCGGTGTACAGCTACGATGGCTTGCAGGAACGTGCCGACCTTCCGCAGTATAATAATGGTGGCTGGTCGGCAAGCGGTTAAACATTCACCTCAGTCACTGCCTTCAAAGGCGCTTACAATTTAAGGTCCCTAACTCACATTTATACATACACATCGGCCAATTTAGACAGGAGCCAATTAACCTACCATCATGCCCTAGTATTGCTAAGCAGAAGTGATAACCACTTAGCCACTATGCTGCCCAATATGTAATATACTGTATGTATGCTTAAAATGACTCTGACAGCAATCTTAATGTAAAGTAATGTACACATTGTTCTGTAGGAAGAATATAACTATAAGTTATTATTAAATACACCACTTATGATCCAATAAGCAAATTGTATAAACCTTTATATTCTTTTACTGCAAACACACAGTAAGTGCATTGAAGAATGCTGTTCTGGCACAGGTTCATTGCATTTAATAATACAATTGAGTCCTTAATTAAACACTTTAGCTAACCTACATACATTATAAAAAATTTACTTTAAAAAGACCATGTGATCAATGATAAAATTCTCCTTAATGTGCTTTATGTTCCTGAACAGAATGAAATGGAACGGAATTCTTCATTGAAATGATAACAATGTTCAGTGTGTCGCAGAGAAAGAGTTTTGCAAGATTCAAGAAAGAGTCATTAGTTCACTTTTAATCTTCTCTGGATTCTAATCTTTAAATGTTAATAAGCATGAAATATGTCTTCTCTGGCATTCATCAAAGCTCATAAAACCATTTGCTCTTTGGAAAAGAAGTTAAGACAGTATAGCATATTATAGAATTTTCAAGTCTCACCTGCCACACTCAACTCTATAGCAGTAAAATTGTCTAACAAGGTCACAAATCAAGCCCTGTAAGATTACCTATAAGCAACTGTTTTTACAGAAACCTCTGAGATATAAAATATAGTTGATTATTTGATACTGCTTTGTTCCTTCTATTTGACGTTACACAGTAATCTTCTTCCATGCACAATATGCTCACTGTGTTAACTTTTCATTGTATAGATGAAGTGTCATGATTAAAGTGGAAGTAAACCCCCCTATCGTTTTCAGCCAAGGAAGCTGCCATCTTTGCCTCTGTTTAATCTTCAACTTCCACAGTGCTGCACATGTGATCCGTTATGACACCAGCCATTGGATGGTTTGACTGTTTGGTTGAGAGCACAGCCAATGTGCAGTTAGCATTCCCGGCATGCCTTTTTTTTTTAAGCTGTTAAATCGATGGGTTTACTTCCGCTTTAAGCTATGCCTTCAGTAATGAGCAAAATAGGATAATGATATTTCTTCATGTTACTAAAGAGGCATAGATAATGGGGTGTATCTGTGGCACGCATGCTCTTCATTTCTTGTCTAGTGCTATGAGTCTTGACATTCCGACATTTTCTCTGCTGCCTGTGGATGCCCAATATGTTACTTTCAGGCAGCTGCATTTTTTCTATCCAATCACAAGGAGAGCAAAGCCTGTCAAGCTGCTCCTCTCAACACTCCTACACTTTACCAACCACGGGAGCGGATGAAGGGCCATGTTTTCAGAAGAGTAAATATATATATATATATATATATATATATATATATATATATATTTATGGTTGAAGTTCTATGGCCGATACGGATATGAACAAATAGACTTACCATAAGACTTACAACATGAAATGGACCTGAAGTGTGCCCTGGTCTGATATCAAAATAAGGGGGCATACCCTAGATTAGAAATTAATATTTGTGAAGAGAAATAAATTTGAGAAATGCCCTGAAAAAGGGATGGGAGGGGGGGTACCGTGCACAGGAAACCGACAAAGACCACAGGCGAGCACGCTAGTTAAATTTTTAGCTTTCAGCGCTGTCGCATTTTGAATGACAAATGCGCGGTCATGCAACGCTGTACCCAAATAAAATTTTTTATCATTTTTTCCCCACAGATAGAGCTTTATTTTGGTGGTATTTGATCACCTCTGCGGTTTTTATTTCTTGCGCTATAAACAAAAGAAGAGGGACAAGTTTGAAAAAACATAATATTTTTTACTATTTATTATAATAAATATCCAATTTTTTTTTTTTTTTAAACAAATTTTTTCCTCAGTTTAGGCCGATACGTATTCTTCTACATATTTTTGGTAAAAAAAATCGCAATAAGCGTATATTGATTGGTTTGCGCAAAAGTTATAGCGTCTACAAAATAGGGGATAGATTTTTAGCATTTTTATTATTATTATTTTTTTTTTTACTAGTAATGGCGGCGATTTGCGATTTTTATCGTGACTGCGACATTGCGGCGGACACTTCGGACACTTTTGACTCATTTTTGGGACCATTCACATTTATACAGCGATCCGTGCTATAAAAATGCATTGATTACTGTATAAATGTGACTGGCAGGGAAGGGGTTAACGCTAGGGGGCGCTGCAGGGGTTAATGTGTACCCTATCTTGGTGATTCTTACTGTGGGGGGAGGGGACTGACTGGGGAGGAGACCGATCGGTGTCCCTATGTACAAGGGGACACACCATCGGTCTCCTCTCCTCTGACAGGACGTGGATCTGTGTGTTTACACACACCGATCCACGTCCTGCTCGATTACCGGGCAATCGCGGGTGCCTGGCGGTCATCGCGACCGCCGGGCACGCGCACCGAGGCCCCAGCTACGCGGCGGGCGCGCGCGCGCGCCTCCCGCGGCGCGCGCGCGCGCCCCCCAGTGGCGAAATTGTAGACAACGTCATATGACGGCGTCCCGCCACAGTAGCTGAACCGTCCCGCCGTCATTTGACAGTGGGCGGTCAGCTAGTGGTTAAATACCCCCCCGGGCTCCTCCCATAAATTCAGGCCACCATACTGGCCTTCCTATATATATATATATATATATATACTGTATATACTGTATATATAGTATATGCATTGTTTGTGTCTATGCATTCATATAAAGTGGGTTTATGGGTAAAACTATGTGTGTTTATACAATTTGTGCATGTACAGTGTGTGTATACATTGTTTGTGTGTCAACAGGGGGTACTGCGGTGTTATACATGAGGAGGTACTGATGAAATAAATCATAAGGGGTGATGTGCTGTATATACTCCTGACTCTTGCTCTGTGTACATTACATAAACCTGACCCCTGCAATCTATGCATTACACTCTCTCGACCCTTGCAATCTAATATGTGTGTTACACACTCCCGATTCCCGCAATCTTTGCATTATATAAATATATATATATATATACACAGTGCCTTGAAAAAGTATTTATACCCCTTTAAAATGTTATCTTATTGAGATTTGTTATGATAGACCAACACAAAGTGGAACATAATTGTGAAGTGGAAGGAAAATGATAAATGTTTGGATGGGCCTTGGGGAATGTTGATGATCAGGCCTTGGGGGGAGGCCTAAAGCAGTGTAATGGTGTAATGGACCCCAACATTTCTGATGACTGCCCTGATTATGCAACCTGAAATCTTCCTTTTATCTAATGCTCTACTTCTATCAGTAAGGCCCCTCTTTTACCATGGCATCAGAGGCCTGTCATTCCTATATAATTATCCAGAACAGAGCCAGTAACATTTGCTTGTCAGATATCTTGGAAAGATTTGGACAGGAGTTTATGTGTCCTCTGCTGTCAGCATAGCAGCAGTTTGCTGGCTGCAGTACTGATACTAAACTGCTTTAAACAGTAATGTTAGCGTCATTATCTCTAATCTACAGCACATCATGCCGCTCTGTTTATGCTTGCATGCTGTTTTAGGTTCCTATATTTGCAATGATCTTTAAGTTAGATTTAGATTTCATACCGACTGGCATTGGCATAGTTCTATGAACTTATCAGAACATTGCAGAATTAAATCAATGCACAATATGTCACAGATGAGAGTGGGTCACTGGTGAAATAATAGTTATAAGTAGAAAGTATTATCAGCATCATTTTTGACCATCATTGCTAATCTAGAATAAAAAGTCTATGTCAAAAGTTTTACAGTGCAGTTTTAATTTCTCCACAATAAAAAGATTTATAATTTTATAAAAGAGAAAATACAGCAGAAATTGAGTTTAATAATTGAATAGCACTAAATTATTGAAAGAAGACTCCTTGAGGCAATAAATATAGTAAATTCATTAGTACTTAAAAGAAATGTCATCTATTTATTCCTAACATTTCAAAATTATTTATTTTCCTAATTTATCTGTTTCAAATTGCAATTATGTTCTAACACCAACATGACTTAATGCCTAGTTAGAATTTCATATTACTTAAGTAACAGTATTAACAATATTGCCTTTGCCATGATTTTATTGATGTAATTACTTACTTATCATAACCTTATACTAATAGCCAAGGTTTGCCCACATCTCCCTGAATTTCTGGTGGAAAGATTTAGTTTCAGCATGCATGAATGATTTATAGAAGTGGATCATAGAATAAAGACTTGCACAGTATAGCATTGGGAGCATGTAAGAATGTATTCAAATGTTTCTAGGATAGGACAGACAAAGCATTTGGATCTCTTGGGATTGTTAAGCAGGGGCCGACTGTGACATCTCCTGAGCAGAAAAAATGGTAACTGACCATGGCAAGTTTAGCTTGATTATTTCAGACTTCATGTTGGCAGGAAAAACATTAACTGACAGTTACTTTTTCAGTAAAGTTAGTTGTTGAATCTTTCAATATTTACAGGTGATGCATTCAGAATGGATTCTGCAACTGATTTACAAAACTTGGAACAAAGAAAATCTGGAGCAACGCTGAAACAGTTATGCATATCAACCAATGACATTATCTGGTACATATAAAAGATGAAAAATGGTTTCAACAGGCAACTGTTTTGGTTTGCTCCAGTTCCTTTTGCTACACTTTTTTTAATCTTCTGTTCTATGTTGGACTGGCTGACACAAAATCCATTTGGAATCATTACTGACTGCAGCCTATGAAAATCCCTAGAATAAAAGAATGGAAAATGTCTTGTTTGGCTGAAAAATGTCAGATTATTACCAACTCTTGGGACAGCTTTGATCACAGTCATACTCACCATACATTGCACTCTTTTTGCTTATTTCATGTGATCACATTGATTTTAATTTGTACACATCATTACTGGTGTTTGTACTTTAATTTTAAAATAAATCCACCCATTTTTGACCTACACCATGTGGAGCATTTTTTGTTTTATAAAACATTTTTTTGCACACCTGTGGCGGATGAGACGTTGGCACACCATCTCCAGAGTTCCAGTGATGGTCTGTTGGAGTTACATCTTCCACGCCTGATCTGATGCCTTGATCATCTGAGCCTGCTATCTCATGTTTCTGTGGATTCCCTACTTCTATGTGTGTTTGACTCTCTGCAGCTGGCATTAGAGTCCACACATTCTGGTATAAGTACCTACCCACCCTTCCGGGTGGTGGATGCACAACTTTGGTGACCCTTACAACCAGCAATGATCCTTTGTCATCATATAGACTTTTTTATCCCAGATATCTATCATTTCACCCTAGCTTGTTGATCCCCACGTTTGGATGTGAATGAACTTTCATTATTTACTTGTTATACATTTGTTTTTCTGCACTTTATGTCATTGGTGATTTTTAGTGTATAATTTACATAATTATCACATTCATATCAGCACACTGGGACTTTATTATTGCCCAGAACCATCAATGTTCACTTTTTTTATTAGCACGTTGTCACTTTATTTATTGGCACTAACAAAGTCATCTTCATTGTATGACTGTTGTTATTATATTTGTTGTTTTCTATAGTGCTACACTTTTAACCTTTATTACGTATAAAGTTTTGTCATGTTGCAGTGTCAGCAGCTATCTTCCCTTCCTTAATGATAGCGCAGTAATTACGCAGTAATTACATGTACTTATACTGAGTGTAAGGCAGGCCATATATGGGTCGAATTTTTAAAGAATTTTCTTTTGAAAATCTTATCTAATAATTTTTGTTCGAATTTCGCACCATCAGTGGGCTGCAGCAACAGACGATTTTCGTGCGGCCATCAAATTTGAGTAATCGGGCATGTTGGAAATTTTTTGAAAAACAAAAGATTTTCTAATCAATGATGGGAGAATCGTAATTAAAAAATAAATGTGCATGTGCAAGAAAAAAAAGAAAATTCCTGGAAAGAAAAGAAGATTCCAGCCACGACAATTCTTTTCTGTAGCAACATGAGCTGAAATTGAAGGCTTGGTTGGCCGAATTTCGAAATCAATGGTGGCACTATTGGATCACAAAACGTACAAAATTTCAGATTTTCAAAAGAAAATTATTTCAAATTCGACCGTGTATGGCCAGCCTTAGTCTTGCCACAGTCTGTGAGACTTACATTTTCTAAGGTATTTGCTTTATTTTAAAAAAGTATCACTGTGTGGGTTATTTACTAAAACTGGAGAGTGTGGAATCTGATGGAGCTCTGCATAGAAACCAATCAGCTTCCAGGTTTTATTGCCAAAACGTAATTGAACAAGCTGAAGTTAGAAGCTGTTTGGTTACTATGCACAGCTGCACCAGATTCTGAGTGCACCAGTTTTAGTAAATCTCCCCCTGTGCTTCCAGTGTCCTACATGCCCAATGTAAATCTAGGCTGACTAACACTAGCCTTAGCTAAAACCTTATTAGCTGAGGAAATATGATAGCCATTTGAGCTTCGCAATTTTTTTTTTTTACTTTTTTCTTTAGCATGCAGGCAGTTTATCCACTTACTGTATCGATCAATAATAAATGCTTGTATTAAACTTTTTATAGGTCAACAGCAAGATCTGTAGAAACATATTTTTTTTTTTTCAAGATGAAAGTAATATAAATGATAGGTTTCACCTTCTTAACAAGGTGGTTCTAAAATGCTTTCATCTAGGCGCTCACGTGTGGTAATTAGAAAATGGATGTCTTACATTATTACCATATATTTGTACCAAAAAGCATTATCATTATCGTAGTGGTGCCAAAATGAACCCAGTGAAGCTTATAAATCACTGCAGAATCACAAATCTTTAGTATATTACTGATAGGAATCTGCAGCTACATTTTAAATTACAAAACTTTTCAAGGTTCTTAAAACTATACAAAGTAAAAAATCATTTACATGTCCCTATGTTTTAAAAAATAACATTATTAAACTCTACAGAGCACCTCATATTTCTGATCTTCAATGTTCTCGTTGGAAAGATTTTATGTTAATGACAAGTTTGAACATCTGGTAAGATAAAAATGTAATCATGTATTATGCTGTTTTCAGCTAACTGTTGCTATTTAGTTAACAACTGTTCACAGACACATTATGGGGGTTTTACAAAAACTGTAGTGTGCAAAATCTGGTGCAGCTCTGCATAGAAACCAATCAGCTTTCAGGTTTTATTTGCAAAGCTTAATTGGACTGACGTTTAAAGCTGATTAATTACCATGTACAGCTGCACCAGATTCTGAGTGTTCCAGTTTTAGTAAATGTCCCCCATTGTGGCCATGATGCCATAATACACTGACTGTTAGGCCAGTTGTAGATGGTTCAAATCTATGCATGGGCAGGCTGAATGTACCCAAGTTGATCAATGGATCAACTTGTGTAGAACCAACCAGTCAAATTTTGCAGGAAAGAACCCGTGGTTGCAGGAAAGAAAGTTGCTTCGTCTATGGCCAGCTTTAGTCCTCAGTTAGTATTGACAAACAAATAATACTGGAATGACATAAAAGTTGGCCATAGTTCCTGAAAGTGAATAAACTGGTGCTTGCAGCTTTTGGATCAAGGAATCGGGATCAACAGTTAAAGTATACTGTATCTACAGCTAAAACCTTTTTTGTGTGGAAAAGGAAGGAACAGTGAAATCCCATCAGGTTTTGTTTTACCAACTGTGATATCTTCAAAAGATTGTCTTTTACTTCCTGTCCTGTACATACAACAGGAAATGAGAAAAGTGGAGGAAATTTATTCAAAGTAAAGTAAATCCTGAGCTTTCATCAAGTTGAACAAGTTGAACATTCCTGTTATGAGGCAGACTTAACATTTTGGATTTTACCTCTCTTTCAGTTCTGGTGATAGTGGTCACCAGGACAAAAAATAAAGAGTAAATCTTCTTACCAGAGACACAAATATCAGTACAAACCTGACCAGGGTTCTTGTCCTCTAATACTCTACTCAAAACTAAATAAATTAAATTGGCCTTTAAATGCACTTTGAGGCTGGGTTCACACCATTGCGAATTTGATGCTGGATCCCTGCATCCAATTCGCAATAGCAGGAGATTTTGACCTGCTCTCTGTGGAGCCGGGTTCCCATATCTCCGCAGCGAGTCTCGTGCGTTTTGCAGAAAAACGCTGTGTGTCTTTTGGTACGTTTCAGGTGTGAATTCAGCCCAAAATTTGGGCTAAAATCGAACCTGAAACGGTGAACCAGCACACACCTGACCCCTGCTGTGAGCCATCCAACACCTTTCACTCTCATTTACACTACACTCCCATTTCATTATGTCACATCCTGTCATTATCCTTATTCCCTCTCTATTTAGTTATTGACACTACTACTCTTTACACCTTCTCTTCCTTCCCTAACTTTATACAGGAAATTCCTCTCTCATTTTCATCCTACATCTGGGGGAGTATCCTTTTATATCCCACGAAGGTTTCCAAATTTCGTCGTATTTCTTTACCCCACCTTGTCTAACATATACAGACTTTTCCTTCAAAATTGTCTCGTTCATGCAGCGTTCCCATTCTCTACTGGAGGGGGGGGTAGAACCGATTGCCATCTCTGAGCTATCAATTTCCTTGCCTGGAATAAGCATCTAAGAATTGCGACTTAAGTACTTCCAGGGTTTCCCTCTACCAAGCCCAGAACACATAACTTAACATCCAGGTCCCCCCCCCCCCCCCAAATACCTGGTCTATAATTCCCAGTACCTAGCTTTGATATAATAAGCTCTTTAAAATAAAAACAATGTGTCATCCTCTGGGAGGGGGAGAGCGAGACCAATGTGGTGAGTTTCAGGATTCTATTCCACTGTACTTCAGTTATACTTCCCACGTCTTGTTCCCATCTCGTCCTACATGGTGGGGCTTCTATCCCCCCAGGCTCCCCTTGTATGTATATATATATATATGTGTATACACTCAATATTATACCTTTCAAAGTTTTTGCATTGATAATTTTCTGGAGCAGAGGGATCTTCCATTCCAGTGTCCTCTCTCTAAACTGTTTTTCTAGGGCATGCCTAATCTGTAGCTACCTAAAGAAAGACTTATTCGGTATTGCATATTAGACATGTGCATTAGTTTTCGTTCAAATTTATTTTCGTCCGAATTTTGGGTATTTTCGTTATCATTTTAACAAACGATAGCGAACGCGCAGAATCCAAAACCGAAAGATCCGACATAAACAAATGCTTTATTTTTCGTTTTCATTGCAACAGTTCGACATGACGCTGACAATAGCAATCTGTATCCATCGAACCTGTGGTCGAATGTGCCTAAACTTAGCTCTATTAGTTCAAGAATATTCAACATAGAGAGAAAAGATTCGACATAGAGAGAGAGTTTAATTTTCGTTCATTCGTTTATTCGAAATTCGGACGCATTCGTAGTTATTCGTAGATTCGTAACATTCGTAGATTCGTAATCGGAGCATAATTCATAATTTTACGATTCGAACGATTCGTTATTCGGATTCGTTCGATTCGAATGTGCCTAACCTAACTCTATTAGTCCAAGATTATTCAACATAGAGAGAAAAGATTTGACATGAAGATTCGATGAAGCAGTCGCCGCGAGCGGACATTTATGGTCAAATGCTCCGCCCATAGGCTATAGAAAAATTATAATGTTGGTTGACTAGTAATAATAATTAATAAATATAATTATTACTAGTGTCATACAACATTAGAATTCTACTATAGCTTGTAAGCGGAACATTCGACCGGAAATGTACGATTGCAGCGTCGTACAGTTTAGCTGCTCCGTCGAATCTTCTTAGCACAATCGACAGACACCATAAGCCTTCAATGACAGATTCAACCTTAATTATTTTGGATTTTCGGACAAATGCATTTTTTAACGAAACAAAATAAATAAAACAGAATTTCGGGAGTAACTAAATAAATTAGTTTTTTGGACGAAAACTAAATTCCAAAACGAAATAATTCAGTGTGCACATGTCTATTGCATAGTGTTCTCTAAGTTCCATGAAAGACTTCAAAATACCGTCTTGATATAGCTGATTAATAAAATATATTCCACACCTTTCCCATTCCTTAATTGTCCCCATCTTCTGGACTTCACCCAAATTTATATTCTCCTACAAGGGGGCATACTCTGTGAGTCCCCTATACCCCAACAATGTCTTAACTGTGTCCCATACTCTCACCATCAATCTTAAAGTAGGAAACCCAGAGGAGAAGGAGTCCGCCTCCATGGCTTCTACCATTGATCTATGCGGGGTGTTCTGTAACAGCATTTCTCTCCCCAGATCTCCTCCTTCCAGCCTATTGCACCCTGAAGTTGTGACGCTAGGGAGTAACTCCAAGGGTGTGGAAGTGCTACTCCTCCTTCCTGTCTTTGTAATTGTAAAGTGCACAAATGGATTCTTGCCGGGCCACCCTTTCAAATCAATTTTCTAAAAATAGTGTCTATCTTTTGGAACTTTTTTTTACACCCACACTGGGGAGTTATGCAGTGCATACAGAAGCTGTGGCATCCATAGCATTTTAATTAGACTACATTGTCCCACTACAGATAGTGGGAGCCGTTTCTATATTCAAATTTTTCCCCCTAAATTTAGCTAGGAGCGGGACAATGTTATCCATAATATATTGTTTAGGGTCTCTTGTGATATTTATTCCCAGATATTTCATTTTATTCACTATTTAAATCTGGACGACCTCCTCAGGCAGGGGTCTTTCTAGGGGATCCACAGGTAGCAATACAGATTTTTCCCTGATTTATCGTAAGCCCAGAGAATTGGCCAAAGTTTTTAATAATATCCATGCCCTTCAATAGGGAAGTCTGCGTATCTCCGAGGAATAGTAGGAGATCGTCCGCATATAATGCATTTTTTTCTTCCACTACTACCCTTCTGAATCCTCCTACCTCGGGGGAAGACCTAAGGGCTATTGCCAGGGGTTTGATTGCGAGGGTGAAGAGCAACTAATTAACTAATTCCGAATTTTCAGAACGATTCAAATTCGAATCGGTCAAAAATGTACCGATCTGAGTTCTGTGTGAAAAACAGCTTGTTGTTAAAGAGGTTGTAAACCTCCATGTATGCTTTAGAATGGAATAAGGCTTACCTATAGGTACTGTAAATAGCTCCTAAACGTACGCCATTTAAGAGATATTTACTGTACACTGCGCCGATGATGTCATGCGCATGCGCTCTGAAGAAAAGGCCATTCATGCCGTTTCTTCAAAATACAGTGCCGCGACAAGCGGCACCCACCAGCATGCATGGGAGTGATGTCACGCGGCCCCCGGCCAAAGTCACAGAGTCAGAGTGCACGGACGCCGGCTTTGTTTGCAGGTAGTGTCGCATAATGTGCTAGTATGCGATGCATAGCACATTATGCCTTAATTTGCAGGGAAGAGAAAATAAGATTTGTTTTCCTCTTTAAGGAATGGGTTGGGAAGCTGGCCACCGTGTCCTTAACAAATGATGACACATTAGCTGTCAGTAGGTTTCCCCACTAACAGCTGAATGTAAATAAAGGAATGTCAACAATGAAAAATAAAGAAAAAAAAACAATGTGGGGTCCTCTCCAAAATCCATAGCAGAACCTTATCTGACCATGCAGCCTGGCAGGTCAGGCAAGGGGGGGACGAACAAGTGCCCCCCCCCGTCGTACCAGGCCACATGCCCTCAACATGTTGATGAGAACATGCCCATGTTGATACGGACAAGGGCCTCTTCTCCACAACCCTGGCTGGTGGTTTGAGGATGGGCAGGCAGAGGGCTTATCAGAATCTGGAAGCCCCCCCACAGATCCTGGCTCCACCATGTGAATGAGTATGTACCCCTACTCATTCATCCAAAAAAAGTCAACAATAAATAAAAACACAGAGACAGTTTTTGACCACTTCTTTTATTAAAAAAAAAAGTCCCCCAAAGTAAATCCAGTGTCAATCACTATGAATTCCACCACTGACACCCCCACCCATCCCCTCCAAAAAAAAAGAGTTACACACCCGACGAAGGCTCCCATCGTCTGACAGCGCTTTGTGACAGGTCTTAAATAACTAAGCGGCGGGGCCACCCAAGGGCATCGCCGGGTGACCCCACTCCCTTTGAACATCGCCCACATGTGGCCTGGTATGGTTTAAGAGGGGGGAGTGCTCACTCACCCCCCCCCTTTCCTGAACTACTGTGCTTTACTTTATTGCCAGGACCCATTTGTTTACATTCAACTGTCAGTGGGGAAACTCGCTGTCAGCTGATGAGTCATCGGTTGTTAAGGACACAGCCTCCTGGCCGGCTCCTTAACAACAAACTATTCTTTACACAGAATTTTAATTGTTCAAAAAATTTGGAATTTGTTAGATTTTAATAAAATTTGTTACAATTGTTATTTGGAAACTCAGATACATCCAATTCTCTGATTAACCAAACATTTGTCTGAATTTAGATTTGGACCGAAACAAATTGCACTAAGTCTATATATATATATAATAAAAATATATGAGTACTGTAATCAATAGTCAGACATGTGATTGGCAGGACATGGTGGGCCAGTTAGTGATCTTTCTGCTCCCAGATCCTAACTATATATATATATATATATATATATATATATATATATATATATATATAGATGAGGTAGCCCGGTAACATCAGCCAGCCGAGTAGGTAAAAACAAGCAGTCCTTTTATTGGTCTCTCCAAAACAAGTAAACTCAAAGCCAAATGTAAATCAAAAAGGTGCACAGTTCAGGAACAAAAATTGCCAATTTCTCAATCTCATACTGGGTTAGGGTTTCTCCGTGTATCAAAGTGCCAGACAGGCCACAGGGGTTTCGATTGCAAGAGGGTTCACTTTGCTCACAACCTGTGAACCACTCAACTCTGTTCCATTGACACAGGTGCTGATCCCTTTCTGCTGTGTTTTAAGGCTCCCTTTTGCTGTGGCTTAATCCCTATAGTCCTTGTAGTCAGGGTTCTTCCCTCAAAAAACTCCAAAAAACTCCAAAGTTCCAGGTCCATAATAAGAACATATCAACTAAGAGAGCACTGACAATCAGTCCTCTCTTTCTAACTGGATTATCCCGAAACCCCTCACCCTTCAGTAGTCTACCAAGTCTTAAAGTGACCACAACTCAAATATTGGGGAAATATGCATGCTGTTCAAGACACATTCCCGGTGTCTTGTACAATATATATATATATATATATATATACTGTATATATACATATATACAATATATATACTGTATATATTTATTATATTTAAGTCAGTCTGTGAACAGTTTGAGTACTACTGGAGGGAACCATCAGCAGAAGACTTAAAGACCAAAAAAAGAAAAGCGATGAATTTGCAAGGGTCCAGCAAGCAACATCATAGACTTTCAAATCTGGCCTGTGCAGGGAAGCTGATAATGAAGAACATGTTTATTTTATTCTGTGGTTCAACGGATCCAGAGCAAAGCCACCCTGTACTTTCAAACATTGTCCAAGGCTGTAAGAAAGGCTGATGATAAAAACAAAGACCCCTTTTCCTAGGATGCATGCAATACTACTGCAGAAAAGACAACATTGCCTTTCAGCCATGAACTGAGATGGAAAAGAAGATTATTTTAAAACAAATTTGTCTTCAGAGTGGCACACACACAGCAAAGATGATTATTGCAGTTTGTTCATTGCAGCAGAGCTGACAGTGAAAAAAAATTAATTAAAAACAATATTGTTTTTGGCTTTTATCTTATTGTCTGTCTGCTTAAGTCTGATTATATATAGAAGATCATGATTCTGTGGGGAAGAATTAGATACTCAGAAAAGCAAAAGCACCACAACATAATTTTGATATTAGCTTGCTACTTGTGTACACAAATGATTGACTGAATCTTATTTGTAAGGAGGTAGACACTGCAGCATTGGGCTTTTTCTCACCTGTATGCGCCAAAGCTCGTTAAAAACGCATCTGCACTATTTTTGACTTTGCAATGTGCTAAAGTATAAGGTGCTACAGTGCTGGTGTGTATCTACCTAGAATATATGAGCATTTGGGTGTCACTTAGGAATGAATGGGAATGCACATATACATTGCATACCCACCCATTGAGTAAAGCATAATAGAATGTGCCCATGTTTGAGAAAAAAATAATAATAATTTCCCACACTACCCACTCCTACTCTTTTTTTAACCAATTGACCTCCAGAAGGTTTTATCCCATTCAGGACCAGGACATTTTAAGTTATTTGGCCCTGTGCTACTTTAACTGGCAATTGCGTGGTCATGCAACACAGTACGCAAATTAAATTTATATATCATATATTTTTTGCTATATAAATGAAAAAGACTGAACATCTTGATCAGGGATTATTTTTTTACAATTTGATTGCTATTATTGCTATTATACTAAAGATCACTGTAACAGCAATGGTATGAACTGTTATTATTAGGTTACATTCATAACAGCTGTGATTTACTATTGTATGATGTGAATGGCTCACAGCTATCACATGGTCCAGGATGCTATGATTAGCCCAGGTACCATGTGATAGCTGTGGGCTAATCACATAATCACTAAAGGTATCGCAGCTGTTAATAATTAAAAATATTTGTTGACAATGTGATCGCATATGATCCGCTCAAAGTGGCTGGGTACTGGGAGCCGCAATATGCTGACACCTCAGTCGTGGTAGCAGCACATTGTGCTCCCCAACCCATACGAGGCTGGATGACGTACATGTGTGTGATCCAGCTTGCCTGTGCTTTTCTGCCGCTGCTTTTCTGCCGCTGTAAATGTACTGTGGACAGCCGGCAAGCAGTAATTCTCCTAAGGTTACCATTATTAATATTTTTTTTAGTTCACTGTTACATGACCCTTCCCTGTGCATCTTCCATTAGAAAAGACTGGCAATCCACTGCTGCAGTGCAGACCCAAAAGCCAGTCTTGTTGTCGGCCCATGTGTTAAGGATTAAGCACCCTCGACGGAAAAAAAAAACAAATTCTATATGTAGCGCTGATATTTTTGCCTATTAATGTTTTATAATGAAAGTCTGTGAGCAAGTGTTATAGCTTAGTATTTGGCGCCATCTAGCGGCCATAACAGGAAACGGACTTGAATTATTTTCCTTTTCTATATCACTGGAAAGATAACAGGAAGTGACTGTGTTTACATTTTTGGCTATGACCTATCTACCCAAAAGGCCAAGTGACCTACCCATGATCACTCTGTACTGAACTGCATGCTGGGTAGGCTAGTGACTGGTGACCTTGTGAAGCAGAATAGAATGACGGCGTGGCCGCAGGAAAAGAGGGGGATTAGAGAGCGACCCCCCTCCTGAACCGTACCAGGCCACATGCCCTCAATATTCACACAGAGTTCTAACAAACAGCTGTGATTACTATTGTGTGCTGTAATTGGCCAACAGCTATCACATGGTACAGGGGGCTGTGATTGGCCCAGGTATCATGTGATAGCTGTGGGGTGTGCACCAGAGGAGGAGTTAGAAGAGACGCCACTTATTATTGTCCCCAATGTCCTTCCCAACCAGGCCTCTGCATAGTTGACTGTTTCCGCCATTACCATACTTCACTAAATTATTAGTGAAGTGTGGTAAACATAACCCTCACTTCCTGCCATTTACCTTCACACCCCTTATGCCTCTGCTTGCTCTCTAACTGACCCCCGCTTGTTATTCAACCACGCTTCTGCCTACCAATTCTGTACATACCTCTGCCTGATCTGGAACTGATCCTGGCTTGTCATTCGACCACACTTCTGCCTACCGATTCGGTACATACCTCTGCCTGATCTGGAACTGACCCTGGACTGTTTGTCCATGCTTTTTGCCTGCCTCTTGGACTGATCTTGTACCCTGCCACTGGACTAGTGGGATTCATAACACAGGGGTCTCACATATGTGAGGGGCTCCAGAATTGTTTTTCTGGATGAATTAAACAATTGTTTTTGTTTTCTCATGCCTAGATTATGGTCTGGAGACTCAGAGGCTTCAAAGAGATTTGGGTGGGAGAAGCCTCTACCCCTGTCCCCATTCTGTCCTGAACGAGGCCCTACTTCTGCCTGTTGCCTGTAGGACCTATGCCATTGTGCCTCTGCCTGTCGCATGAACTGACCACACCACATGGACCATGTTCCTGCCTACTACCAGGACCAATATTGCTGACAATCTCTGCCTCTACTGACCCTGGACTGTATATGGACAGCATTTCTGCCTGCTGCCTGTACTGACTATGGACAGTATTCCTGCCTGCTGCCTGGACCAGTGCTATTCTCCTGTGGACAACTGTGTTACTAAAACCACAGGTAATCTTTTGTTTACCCTTTGCTCAGCAGAATGTATTTTGGGGTGTAATTCTTGGTATGTGCATGCTTTGTGTTCCTAGATGCCTGACAATGTTCCTTGCATGTTGAGCCTCGGTATGTGGCCAGGCTGTGTAAAAGTCTCACACATGTGGTATTGCCATACTCAGGAGGAGTAGCAGAATGTATTTTGGGGCGTAATTTTGTTGGGGGAAACATTTTTTTATTTTGCAAAGAATTGTGGGAAAAAATTACAACAGCAAAAACCTCACCATGCATCTTACTAAATACCTTGGAATGTCTACTTTCAAAAAAGGGGTAATTTGGGGGGTATTTGTACGTTATTGGCTTGTTCGGGTCGCAAGAAATTAGATAGGTCACCAGTACATCAAGTGTGATCAATTTTTTATGATTTGCACCACAGCTTGTAGACTCTCTTTCACACAGACCAAATAATATCCACTAATTTGGGTTATTTTTACCAAAGATATGTAGCAGTATAAATTGTGGCCAAAATTTATGAAGAAAAATTAATAATTTGCTACATTTTATCACAGAAACTACAAAAAAATCATTTTTTTTCGAAATTTTCGTTCTTCTTTCATTTATAGCGCAAAAAAAAAAAAAAACAGGAGGTGATCAAATACCACCAAAAGAAAGCTCTATTTGTATAAAAAAAAGGACAATTAATTTGGGTGGGTACAGTATTACATGACTGAGTAATTGTCATTTAAATTGTGAGAGCACTGAAAGCTGAAAATTGGTCTGGGCAGGAGAGGGGTTTATGTGCCCAGTAGGCAAGTGGTTAAGCATTATTAAAATCACTGCTCCCGAAAAAACTGCCGTTTTTAAAAAAAAATGTTTTGCATTGATACATGTCCCCTTGGGCAGGACCCAGGTCCCCAAACACTTTTTATGACAATAACTTGCATATAAGTCTTTAAAATTAGCACTTTTGGTTTAGTGTCCCATATACTTTAAAAGGGTTTTACGGCTTTCGAATTTGCTGCGAACACCATAATGTTATGCTCGGCCCGAACCGTTCGCCCATCCCTAATCACCATATTCACTATGCTCTGTAAAAAATGTCCTTACTAAGTCTGTTTTGTCAATTTAGGACCTACAGCTCTCAGGGCCAGTGCTATCACTGGCAAATTAGGCAGCCGGCCACTGGTTTTCCTACTCTCTTGTCTCTGCAGCAAGCAACTAAGTCTCAGCATCAGCAGGCAGCCGCTGCTCTGTTCACACATAGTGCCAGAGGCGCAGCAGTGGTGGAGGACTGTGTCCCGACTCCCGCAGCAAGCAAACATTCATTGATGGGCACTGGTAGGCTGCATTGAAGGGCACTGGTAGCCTGCATTTGATGGGTGCTGGTGAGGCTACATTTGATGGGCGCTGGTGAGGCTACATTTGATGGGCGCTGGTGAGGCTACATTTTATGGGTGCTGGTGAGGCTACATTTGACGGGTGCTGGTGAGGATGCATTTGATGGGCGCTGGTCAGGCTACATTTGATGGGCGCTGGTGAGGCTGCATTTGATGGGTGCTGGTGAGGCTGCATTTGATGAACAAAAAGGTGGGATTTACATGGGCAGGGAAAAGGGGGCGGCAAAATGAGGTTTCGCCTAGGGTGTCAAAAATCCTTGGAACAGCCCTGACAGCTCTTTTCATACAGGCAAGTAACAGGCGGCTACAGCTACAGAAACAAACAGATTATTTGCATCGAATGGGCCATGTTAACCACTTGCTTACTGGGCACTTAAACACCCTTCCTGCCCAGACCAATTTTCAGCTTTCGGTGCTCTCACACTTTGAATGACAATTACTCAGTCATGTAACACTGTACCCAAATGATTTTTTTGTCCTTTTTTTCCCACAAATAGAGCTTTCTTTTGGTGGTATTTGATCACCTCTGGGTTTTTTTTTTTTGCGCTATAAATGAAAAAAGACCGAAAATTTTGAAAAAAAAAACCCATTTTCTTTGTTTCTGTGATAAAATTTAGCAAATTATTAATTTTTCTTCATAAATTTTGGCCACAATTTATACTGTCACATATCTTTGGTAAAAATAACCCAAATTAGTGGATATTATTTGGTCTTTGTGAAAGTTACAGACTCTACAAACTGTGGTGCGAATTATACAAAATTGATCACATCTGATGTACTGGTGACCTATCTCATTTCTTGTCACCCGAACAAGCCAGGAAAGTACAAATACCCCCCAAATGACCCCTTTTTTGAAAGTAGACATTCCAAGGTATTTAGTAAGAGGCATGGTGAGCTTTTTGATGTTGTCATTTTTTTCCCACAATTCTTTGCAAAATAAATTATTTTTTTATTTTTTATTTTTTTTCACAAAATTGTCATTCTAATAGGTTATTTCTCTCACATGGAATGTGTATACCACAAATGACACCCCAAATACATTCTGCTACTCCTCCTGAGTATTACGATACCACATGTGTGGGACTTTTACACAGCCTGGCCACTTAGAGAGGCCCAAAATGCAGGGAGCACCATCACGTGTTCTAGGAGCATAAATGACACATCTAACTTGTTGACTACCTATTACACTTTTGAAGGCCCTGGAGCACCAGGACAATGACACGTGACACTGACGTGGCACTGATGACAGGTGGCACTGATACGTGGCACTGATGACATGTGACACTGATGTGGCACTAATATGTGGCACTGGTGACAGATGGCACTAATACGTGGCACTATCATGTGGCACTAATACGTGGCACTGATGAGAGATGGCACTAATATGCGGCACTGATGACAGATGGCACTGACACGTGGCACTGATGACACGTGACACTAATGACAGATGGCACGTGACACTGACAGGTGGCACCGATGACACATGGCACCGACACGTGGCACTGATGACACGTGACACTGATGACAGATGGCACTGATACGTGGCATTGATGACACGTGACACTGATGACAGATGGCACTGATACATGGCATTGATGACACATGACACTGATAACAGATGGCACGTGACACTGACAGGTGGCACTGATGACAGATGGCACTAATATGTGGCACTGATGACACGTGACACTGATATGGCACTGATGACAGATGGCACTGACATGGCACTGATGACACGTGGCACTGATGACAGATGGCACTGGCAAATGGCACTGGGGACAGGTGCACTGGGGACACAAATGGGGACAGATGGATGGGGTCAGGTGGATGGGGACACAGATGGGGACAGGTGGATGGGGTGGATGGTGACAGGTGGATGGGGACACAGATGGTGACAGGTGGATGGGGACAGGTGGATGGGGTGGATGGTGACAGGTGGATGGGGACACAGATGGTGACAGGTGGATGGGGTGGATGGTGACAGGTGGATGGGGTGGATGGTGACAGGTGGATGGGGTGGATGGTGACAGGTGGATGGGGACAGGTGGATGGGGACACAGATGGCAGCGGGCAGATCGCACATTTCGTTTTTTTTTTTTTTTTTTTTTTTACTTACGTCTGCAGCCGTTGAACTCTCTCTCCCCACACGCTGTCTGTGTGAGGAGGGAGAGCGGCGCTGACAGATGATCTCATATGTTTCCATATGAGATCATCTCTCATTGGACACGCCGATCTCGCTGTAAACGGCCGCTGTGATTGGCCGTTTACAGCGATCTGTGACCGGCTGTGTCCGACGGACACGGCCAGCACAGAACTTCCCCGATGCGTGCTCTCAGGAGCGCGCATTAGGGAAGTAAACAACAGGACGTCCAGGGACGTCCTCCCTGCAGGGAGCGTCCGCGCTGCAGCCATCTTTCGGCTATAGCGCGGGTGCGAAGAGGTTAATGGGGTTGTTTTTTTTACATTTTTTTTTTTACTATCTTTTAAATTATTATTATTTATTTTTTTTACAATCCTGTTGGGGGCAGGGGGGCTTTGGTGAAATCTCAGGGTTCTACAGTGCCTTGCAAAAGTATTCACACCCCTTGGCATTTTTTGGGTTTTGTTGCCTCACAACCTGGAATTAACATGGATTGTTTGAAGATTTGCATCATTTAATTCCACAACTTTAACAACTTCAATACAGGGCACTTATACACCTTCCTGCCCAGGACAATTTTGAGCTTTCTGCGCTGTCGCACTTTGAATGACAATTGCACGGTCATGCTACACTGTACCCAAACTAAATTTTTATCACTTTGTTCCCACAAATAGAGCTTTCTTTTGGTGGTATTTGATCACCTCTGTGGTTTTTATTTTTTTGCTAAACAAAAAAGACTGACAATTTTGAAAAAAATACAAGTTTTGGTTTTGTTTCTGTTATAAAATTTAGTAAATAAGCAAGTTTTCTCTTTCACTGATGGGCACTGATAAGGCGTCACTGAGGGGCTCTGATAAGGCGGCACCGATGAGGTGGCACTGATAGACATGTGCGATTCGTTTCGTACGAATTCGTAATTCGTACGAATTTTTCGAAATTCGTACGAATTTACGAATCTGTAGTACGAATTTTTTTTTTTACGAATTCCGTACGGAATACGAATTTTTTTTACGAATCGTTAGTAAAGTTACGAATCGTTACGAATCGTTACGAATCGTTAACGCGGCTAATGAATTGTTGGTTCTCATAACACAGAGAACAATTCGAATCCAACTACAAATATCGAATTTCAATTTCAAGTTACGAATCGTTACGAATCGTTATGAATAGTTACGAATCGTTACGAATCGTTATGAATAGTTACGAATCGTTAGTAAATCCAACTACCAATATCGAATTTCAACTAATTTGAACGAAATTATTATAGCAGATATAACGAATGAATTCGAATGACAAAGTGTCATTTTTGCAGAAAAAAAAAAAGCGTAGGGGTCCCCCCAAATTCAATAACCAGGCCCTTCAGGTCTGGTATGGATATTAAGGGGGACCCCAGCCAAAAAAAAATAAAAAAAATGGCGTGGGGTCCCCCCCAAATATCCATACCAGACCCTTCAGGTCTGGGATGGATTTTAAGGGGAACCCCGGCCAAAAAAAAAAAAAAAAATGGCGTGGGGTCCCCCTCAAAATCCATACCAGACCCTTTATCCGAGCACGCAACCTGGCAGGCCGCAGGAAAGGAGGGGGGGACGAGAGCGGCCCGGGTCTCACATATGTGAGGGGCTCCAGAATTGTTTTTCTGGATTAATTAAACAATTTATTTTGTTTTCTCATGACTAGATTACGGTCTGGAGACTCAGAGGCTTCAAAGAGATTTGGGTGGGAGAAGCCTCTACCCCTGTCCCCATTCTGTCCTGAACGAGGCCCTACTTCTGCCTGTTGCCTGTAGGACCTATGCCATTGTGCCTCTGCCTGTCGCATGAACTGACCACACCACATGGACCATGTTCCTGCCTACTACCAGGACCAATATTGCTGACAATCTCTGCCTGTACTGACCCTGGACTGTATATGGACAGCATTCCTGCCTGCCGCCTGTACTGACTATGGACAGTATTCCTGCCTGCTGCCTGGACCAGTGCTATCCTCCTGTGGACAACTGCGTTACTAAAACCACAGGTAATCTTTTGTTTACCATTTGCTCAGCAGAATGTATTTTGGGGTGTAATTCTTGGTATGTGCATGCTTTGTGTTCCTAGACGCCTGACGATGTTCCTTGCATGTTGAGCCTCGGTATGTGGCCAGGCTGTGTAAAAGTCTCACACATGTGGTATTGCCATACTCAGGAGGAGTAGCAGAATGTATTTTGGGGCGTAATTTGTGGTATACACATGCCACGCAAGAGAAATAACCTATTATGATGACAATTTTGTGGGGGGAAATTTTTTTTTATTTTGCAAAGAATTGTGGGGAAAAATTACAACAGCAAAAACCTCACCATGCATCTTACTAAATACCTTGGAATGTCTACTTTCAAAAAAGGGGTAATTTGGGGGGTATTTGTACTTTACTGGCTTGTTCGGGTCGCAAGAAATGAGATAGGCCACCAGTACATCAAGTGTGATAATTTTTTTATGATTTGCACCACAGCTTGTAGACTCTCTTTCACACAGACCAATATCCACTAATATGGGTTATTTTTACCAAAGATATGTAGCAGTATAAATTGTGGCCAAAATTTATGAAGAAATTTATAATTTTTTTTATAATTTATAATTTTGCTAAATTTTATCACAGAAACTACGAAAAATTCTTTTTTTTTCAAAATTTTCGGTCTTCTTTCATTTATAGCGCAAAAAAAAAAAAAACACAGGAGGTGATCAAATACCACCAAAAGAAAGCTCTATTTGTATACAAAAAGGACAATTAATTTGGGTGGGTACAGTATTACATGACTGAGTATTTGTCATTCAAAGTGTGAGAGCACTGAAAGCTGAAAATTGGTCTGGGCAGGAGAGGGGTTTATGTGCCCAGAAGGCAAGTGGTTAAGCATTATTAAAATCACTGCTCCCGAAAAAACTGACGTTTTTAAAACTTTTTCATTGATATATGTCCCCTGGGCAGGACCCAGGTCCCCAAACACTTTTATGACAATAACTTGCATATAAGCCTTTAAAATTAGCATTTTTGGTTTTTCATGTTAGTGTCCCATATACTTTAACAGGGTTTCACGGCTTTCGAATTTGCTGCAAACACCATAATGTTATGCTCGGGCCGAACCGTTCGCCCATCCCTAATCACCATATTCACTATGCTCTGTAAAAAATGTCCTTACTAAGTCTGTTTTGTCAATTTAGGACCTACAGCTCTCAGAGCCAGTGCTACCACTAGGCAAATTAGGCAGCCGGCCACTGGTTTTCCTACTCTCTTCTCTCTGCAGCAAGCAACTAAGTCTCAGCATCAGCAGGCAGCCGCTGCTCTGTTCACACATAGTGCCAGAGGCGCAGCAGTGGTGGAGGACGTTGTCCATACTCCCGCAGCAAGCAAACATTCATTGATGGGCACTGGTAGCCTGCATTTGATGGGTGCTGGTGAGGCTACATTTGATGGGTGCTGGTGAGGCTACATTTGATGGGTGCTGGTGAGTCTGCATTTTATGGGTGCTGGTGAGACTGCATTTGATGGGTGCTGGTGAGGCTACATTTTATGGGCGCTGGTGAGGCTACATTTGACGGGTGCTGGTGAAGATGCATTTGATGGACGCTGGTGAGGCTACATTTGATGGGCGCTGGTGAGGCTGCATTTGATGGGTGCTGGTGAGGTTGCATTTGATGAGCAAAAAGGTGGGATTTACATGGGCAGGGAAAAGGGGGCGGCAAATTGAGGTTTCGCCTAGGGTGTCAAAAATCCTTGGAACAGCCCTGACAGCTCTTTTCATACAGGCGAGTAACAGGCGGCTACAGCCACACAAACAAACAGATTATTTGCATCGAATGGGTCATGTTAATGGGGTTGTTTCATTTACAATCCTGTTGGGGGCAGGGGGGCTTTGGTGAAATCTCAGGGGTCTACAGTGCCTTGCAAAAGTATTCACACCCCTTGGCATTTTTTGGTGTTTTGTTGCCTTGCAACCTGGAATTAACATGGATTGTTTGAAGATTTGCATCATTTAATTTACACAACATGCCCACAACTTTAACCACTTCAATACACGGCACTTATACACCTTTCTGCCCAGGACAATTTTGAGCTTTCTGCGCTGTCGCACTTTGAATGACAATTGCGCGGTCATGCTACACTGTACCCAAACTAAATTTTTATCATTTTGTTCCCACAAAAAGAGCTTTCTTTTGGTGGTATTTGATCACCTCTGTGGTTTTTATTTTTTGCTAAACAAAAAAGACTGACAATTTTGAAAAAAATAAAAGTTTTGGTTTTGTTTCTGTTATAAAAATTTTGTAAATAAGTACGTTTTCTCTTTCACTGATGGGCACTGATAAGGCGCCACTGACGGGCTCTGATAAGGTGGCACCGATGATGTGGCACCAATGAGCGGGCACTGACGGGCACCAACGATGGGCACTGATATGTGGCACTGATGGGCACTGGTAGGTGGCACTGATATGCAGCACTAATGGGCATTGACAGGCAGCACTGGTGGGTACTCATGGGTTGCACAGGTGGGCACTGGTGGGCATTGATGGGCTCTGATAGGCGACACTGATGGGCACTGAAAGGATGAAAAGATGGGTACTTATGGGTGGCACTGATAGGTGGCACTGCTGGGCATTGATGGGCACTGATAGGCGGCACTGATGGGCATTGATACGTGGCACTGATGGGCACTGATGGGTACTGATACATGGCACTGATATGAGGCACTGATGGGCATCCCTGGTGGCAGTGGTAGGAATTGTCAGTGGGCACTGATTGGCAGCTGCCTGGGCATTGGTTGGCAGCTTCCTGGGGGTCTAGGGTGGTCCAGTGTGGTAGCGTCCCTGGTGGTCCTGGGCGGCATTATGGTGGTCCTGGGCGGGATCCGAGGGGGGGCTGCTCTAATAAACAATCAGCACAGACTGTCAGGAGAGCCACCGATCGGCTCTCCTCTACTCGCGTCTGTCATATGCGAGTGAGGAAAAGCCGATCACCGACTCTTCCTATTTACATTGTGATCCGCCGTGATTGAACACGGCTGATCACGTGGTAAAGAGTCTCCGTCAGAGACTCTTTACCTAGATCAGTGTTGCGGGGTGTCAGACTGACACACTGCAACAACGATCGCCGCAATGCGCGCCCGCAATGCGCGCAGTGGCTTAATATCCTGAGGACGTCATATGAAGCCCAGTCAGGATATTGAATCCACTTTTCCGCTGTCATTCTGCTATATGGTGGGCGGCAAGTGGTTAAAGATGTTTTTTTTTATTATTGTGAAGCAAACAACAAATAGGACAAAATAACAGAAAAAGTAAATGTGCATAACTATTCACCCCCCTAAAGTCAATACTTTGTAGAAGTCCACTACTCCAAGTCGCTTTGCATAAGTCTCTATAAGCTTGCCACATCTTACCACAGGGATTTTTGCCCATTTCTCCTTGCAAAACTGCCCCAGCTCCTTCAAGTTGGATGGTTTGCACTCGTGAACAGCAACCTTTAAGTCTGACCACAGATTTTCTATTGGATTGCGGTCTGGGCTTTGACTAGGCCATTCCAACACATTTACATGTTTCCCCTTAAACGACTCAAGTGTTGCTTTAGCAGTGTGTTTGGGGTCATTGTCTTGCTGGAAGGTGAACCTCCGTCCTAGACTCAAATCACACACAGAGTGGTACAGGTTTTGTTCAAGAATATCCCTGTATTTAGCACCATCCAACTTTCCCTCAACTCTGACCAGTTTCCCAGTCCCGACTGCTGAAACACATCCCCGAAGCATGATACTGCCACCACTATGTTTCACTGTGGGGATGGTGTTCTTTGGGTGATGTGATGTGTTGGGTTTGCGCCAGACATTGCGTTTACTTTGATGGCCAAAAAGAAAATTGTTTGTCTCATCAGACCAGAGCACCTTCCTCCATACATTTTGGGAGTCTCCCACATGCCTTTTTTCAAAATCAAAACGTACCATTTTGTAATGGCTTTCTTCTGGCGTAAGGCTTATTGTTGTCCTATGTACAGATACTCCAGTCTCTGCTGTGGAACTCTGCAGCTCCTCCAGGGATGGCCCGAGCACACTTCGGCTGACAACCTCGGAAAGGCTCCATTTCCGAGGTTTGCTGAGGGCAGCCCTTGGCCATTTCCGTGTATTTCCGAATGGCGCCAATCGACGCTGTTCGGCTACGGCGCCATCCACCTCAGGCCAAATGCGGGACTGCACACCGCTTTTGGCCTGAATCCTGCTCGTTTTGCGAGACAACACTTGCAAACCGAGTTAGGATTTTTAGAAATACAGTGCTCGTTTTGCGAAAACGCTCGTTAACCGCGTTACTCGCAAACCAAGGTTCCACTGTGAATGAATGATTTGTATAGCGCTACAACTGCAAACTGAATCACCTCAAGGCGCTTGTCTGCACTTGTTGTGATGCCATGTTTAGAAGAGGTGGGTCTTGAGTTTTTTCCTGAAGGCCTGATGGTTTTCTTCCAAGCGGACGTTGTTCGGTAGAGCATTCCATAGCCGGGGTCCCTGTACTGCGAATCTTCGTTCTCTGTAACTGTATCAGTTTTTTATTTCTGAAAAATTGTTTTATGTATTTATTTTTCTAATTTTACTTCACCAACTTAGACTATTGTGTTCTGATCCATCACATATAATTCAGACTAAAAAAACATTGAACTAAAGGCTGTAATGTAACAAAATAGGTAAAAAGCCAAGGTGGGTGTATACTTTTGCATGGCACTGTAAATAGACCCCTGAATTCTCCCTGATGTCTCACTTTTGAGACAGAGAAAAGGGGCTGAGAATATTAATTCCTCAGTTCCTTTCTCTCTGCAGCCAAAGCTGCACTGGACAGTGAATGAACAGAAGATACTGCACAGATACACACTACACAGTTTACTATGCTTCCTTTATGAACACAGTGGGTGATTGGTACTGATCATTCACTGTGTTCATTTACAAAAGGAAGGGGCTGGTAAATATGAGGTATTTTCTGGCCCCTTCCCCTGCTCATCATTCTGAAGACCCCCCCCCCATGTGCCCACAGTAGCCAATCAGAAAGGAGTAGAGGAAAGCGTTAGTGCTGCAAGTGGGGTGGGAAGCACACTGGGGGAGCCCGGGCAGCAGCGGGGTCTAATTATGGACATGGAGGGTGATAATGGGCGGGGGGAAATTATCAGAAATGACCAATGCAGCGTACACACGGTCGGAATCTTCCGATGGAAACAGTCCGATGGGAGCTTTTCATCGGATGTTTCCGACCGTGTGTATGCCCATCGGTCTGTTTTCTGTCGGAATTTCCGACGGACTTTGGATTGAGAACCTGTTCTTAATTTTTCAGACGGAAAACCTTTCTATCGGATTTTCCGATCGTGTGTAGGCAATTCCGACACGCCAAAAATCACGCATGCTCAGAATCCAGTACGAGACGGAACCGTAAAACTGGTAAAACTAGCGTTCGTAATGGAGATATCAGATTATTCACACTGCATTTTTTTAAATTGTTCAATGCCGCGCATTCTCTTCTTTATAATGCTAGAAGAATGAAGTTGTTTTGCTGCTCATATTCACACAGAGTTTTCACAAACTTATTTCTTTATTATTTCTAGGTCTCTCCTGAATAATATTTATTTTAGAATTTAAGCCAGATCTGCATAAAATATATATATATTTTTTTTTTTAAAGTGCTTTTTTTACTTTACTAACAATATTTGTATGATTGTATTATTTTCTCGTGCTCTCCTTTTTATTTTTTATGTTACGTTTCCACAACACCATTATTATGTATTATTTGAAACCTGTTTGTTGTTGGTGTCCCTTGTTCATTTTGACATTGTATTTTTGAAATGTACCTGCCTACTCACCCAAAATAAATTGATTTGCTATTTGTAGAAAAACACATAGGCAAGTATTTTCTGAAACCAAAAACAAAATTTATTTTACATCATAATAACAAAATAAAGATAAAGGCAACGCTGGAGAAATTGCTTGAATTTTCGCAGCCTTTGGCCCCCAAGGCAGACATCAAAAAAATTGGTAGCTTGAGAAGTCCAATCTGGTCCAGGAATCCCAGAGAACAGGAGCAGCAGCAGATGATATATGTACCCAGGCTGTGGTACTACAACAGGCTGTGTGTTCTTTGAGACCAGACTGAAGGCAGGGGATCACTACAAGCCTTCCCTGGAGGCTGTGGCTCTGGAGGTGGCCTTGTGGCAGGAGGAGGAGGAGGAGGATGGGGGAGAGAACACAGGTGTTCGTCTTCACAAATTTCCCCACTCAACCCCTTGTGGATTGTAGTAAAAATTAGTTTCTCACATTTTCGCCGTTGGCCCTCCTCCATTTGTTGTAAATTTGAGGCTATGTAGATGCCATAGGCCTCTATAGCATCGAGGGGGGAATTCAGGGCCTCATTAGCCTCCTTGATGAGGGCCAGTTTTTGTGCCCTCCCTTTTGTAGGGAAGGATGAGGGGAGGCACCTGGGATTTTGTGTTACTGGGCCCTGCCACCTCCTGGCTGACAATTCCCCCTGCCTCCTCCTGTGTGCCACTAGCCAGAGCCTCGTCCTGGCTGAGGTCATCCTGTGTATGAAAAAGGGACATAGTTTTAGTTTTTTGTTCATCAAACACACACAATTTTCAGCTCCTGACTGTTGAAAATTTAATGTTAAAGAAATAGAAAAGACTATCATTGTGAGCCCAGCATTTTTCCTTCTTGTCCTAATCTTTTGTGGCCACCTCTGTCTATTGATATGTGAAACACTTTTTGTTAATTCCTTCATTTATTAGCAATAATAACATCTACTTACCAACAATCATTTTTTTTTCACAGAAAAATTATGTATAAAAAAACCTATACCTGGCTCCATCTGGGCTCCTCAATCTCTTCCTGTATGGAAGGCCCAGGTTGGTCCACAGATGCCTCAGCTTGGGTTGAGGGAAGGCTGGATGGAAGGCTGGTTGGAAGGCTGGAGGGAAGGGGTGCCGGAAGAGTCGAAAGGGATTCCCTGCCCTCAATCTGGTCATCTATAAAACGCATCCTGCTGTAGTACCACAGACTGGGTACATACATCTTATCTGCTGCTGCTCCGGACCTCAGGGACTTCTGGACCTTCTGGTACTCCTTCTTATAGGTGCTTCTCAAGCTACCAATTTTTGCTTCAACAAACTTGATGTCTGCATTGGGGGCCCGGGTCTTTACAAATTCAAGCAATTTCTCCAGCGTTGCCCTCCTAGCTGGTTTATTGTGATACAAGGGGTTTTTCACCTCCCATAGATTTCTCATCTCCCGATATTTATCTATGAATTCCCCAAGGAATTCTGGGTCCTTAAATGGCAGCATTATGTCTGCAAGACCAAACAAAATACAAAAATAAACATCTCAGGATAATCTTTCAACACAATATAGGCATCAATCTAGATTCAGTATAGGCCGCACATGTCTCCAAAAATTAAAATCTTACCTTCGTTATAACGTTCGTCGTTGTTCGTCGCATCCATTCCTCCTTCCTCTGCACACAGAACGTAGTTTCGACACACACGTGTTTGAAGCTTTATATACACTGCGCATGCGTGAATCTCCAACCGCGTCGCCCGCCCCTGACGTTCTTTCTAGAATATTCGCCGCCCCGTCTCTTTCGTTGCAGTGGGAGCGGAACATGGTGGAGACACAGCAGGTGCATAATTCCAGTAACGTGGAGGAGGAAAGCCCGGAACCTGAAACGTCACGATCGAGGAGGAGATTTAAGGCCTCAAATATGTCCTTTGTGGAGATGTTGGAGATGGTGGACATCTTGAGGAGTAACGACTATGATGGGAATTATGGTCCGTACCCCAACCCAAATATAAGAAAGGCCAAGATCATGAATAAAGTTGTGAAGAGTCTGTACAGTAATTTTGGGGTACGACGATCCAAGGATCAACTGAGGAAATGATGGTCGGACCTCAAATTAAGGGAGCAGGATCAGTACCAAAAGATCAAGAAAGTTCTTTCGAAAAAGTAAGTATATGTCGTGTGTACCTATTATTATTAATATTGCATGCTGCGCCATGTGTTTTTCCTTAATAAGGTCTTGTACACTGCAAAATGACTACTTTCATGGTCATACGCACAGTAATCGTTCGCTGGAGACCTCGTTGGTTATCCAAAATACGATGTTTTCACAGATAACTGATTAAATACATTTGTTGCTTCAAATTTTTAAGTTAATCCAAAAGAGTTTTTAGGACATTGTTGTCTAGATGTGTTTGAACCTAGAAGGAATAGCAAACTTTATTCAGTGTAATGTATGTAGAGGACACTCAGCAGCTGTTTACACATCTGGACTCAGGTACACTAGTGTGGGACACCAGAACAAACTTTTTTTAGGGTGTCAAACACAGGTACTCCAGTGGATACTTGGGGTGTCTCCAGGTGGGAAACTTCTCCAAAAAAGGTAAGTATTCCAGCCTGAGTAATTAAGGGAATAAATCATGTGTTCAGCTTGGAATTCTGCCCAAACAGACAATTGTCCCCCACTTCCAAGCAATGTTTATCATTCATATTTGTTGGCTCAAATATCTGTGTGCTAAGTATACCTTTTGTTTTATTCTCATAGGGGAACAAAGAATCGGAAATATCATGTCACCAGGGACCGCCCACCTCCTGAACAAGGGGAACAGAGGTCACCACAAGATGAGGATGTGGAGGAAGGAGAAGTGGTCGAGATTGAGACCACAACAGGTGAGTGTCTGACACCCCAGATTCAGGTAATAAGACATGTATGCCTGCATATTTATAACAGATGGTGTGTTTTTTTGATGTTTAGGTGATGTACAGGTGGTGGAAGAACAATCAGATCATTTCACCAGTGACAGTGCCCAAAGGCTAATCCAGGACATCATGTTGTGTAGTCAGGATTTAGAGATTATTCGCAAAAAAACTAGGGATATTGAAGTTAAACTTAAGAACATGATTGATGTCCTTGGAAGAATATAATTTTCTCAAAAATTGCCACCATTTTTTTTTTTTTTTTTTAAAATTGTACAACATTTTAAAAAGCCTACTTTTGAAGATGCACACAGTATGTCAACATGTGCTATCTGCCATCAGGGGATATCAATGTACGCGTTTTGTGCCTGCAACCCCTTCCTCAAAACTCAAGTCAGTGAGAGGAAGGGGTTGCACCCCCAACACACATACATTGATCCCCCATGATGGGAGATAGCACATGTTGACATTAGGCATGGGATCAGGATGTAAATCCCCAGTTTGCCTCCCAATTTGTGTGCATCTTCCAAATTAGGCTTTTACAACGGTGACTGCACCCCATCTGATTAAGGCAAGATCCACACATTTTGGACAATGTAATGTGTGATCTTGCCTTAAAAAGTTCTTCTACGTTGAACTTTGTTATGTTCCAGAGTTGTGTATGTTGTGTTTGGAAACATGGCTGTTTATGTAACGTAATCCCAAATTTTTTGGGTGAAAATGCAAAAATTTTTATTTTTGTAAAAAAAAAAAAAAAAAAAAAAAAAAAAAACACATGTGAATGTGTATGGAGTAAAAAAAGTATTTTTTTACTCAACAATGTGTGGCTTCTTCTTTCAATGATCAATACCAGTTTTTTGTGTTGAAATTGGTGTTTACAGTGACAATGGGTGTTTAGATAATAATGTACAAACCACTTGGCACTACAAGTGCACTAGGAGACACAAAAAAGAAACACAAGCAGGAAATTCAAAGCAAGATTTTACAAGATTAATAAATGTAAAATTTATTCAAAAAGTGCTGGCAAAGCAATGGCCCCCCTCCCCAAATAATATTCTGAATAATTTTGGCGCACTTCACGGGCGCTTTGTGGGGGCAAGCCGGGCCGCTTCCAGAGATGTCAGGGATTGCAGTCTGGCGTCAGGCCCAACTGTAACCACATAATTGGGGTTGTTCCTTTTTAAAAAGTTGTGCAAGATGCAACACGATACCACAATGGTATTAAGTTTGTATTCCGCCATATTAATGGCCGTTTGAAACAGGCGGAACTGGCTGGCCAGAATCCCAAACGCGTTCTACACGACTCTTAAATACCCTCTTCTCCGGGGTGAGGGTCCTCTGGGGGAATGGTCTCATCAGATGGTTTCCCAAACCAAAAGCCTCATCTGCGACGAACACAAATGGGAGTCCTTCGACATTCTCCTCCGGGGGTGGCAATCCCAAGCCACCACTCTCAAGACGTCGGTAGAACTCGGTCCGGCAAAATACTCCTCCATCCGACATCCAGCCATTCCTCACCATGTCCACATATATAAACTCATATGTCGCCGACACCACCGCCATCAACACGATACTATGAAACCCCTTATAGTTAAAATAGTATGACCCCGAATGGGGTGGTGGGAGTATGTAGACGTGCTTCCCATCGATTGCCCCTCCGCAGTTAGGAAAATCCCACCGCTGGGCAAACTGGGAGGCCACAGTCTGCCATTCCTGTGGTGTGGAAGGAAACTGTGGAGTCAAACAAGAAAAATATAATTAGTACATTTGATAATAAACATTACAAGCAGATTATACACAAATATTGTTGGCAAACGTCAGTGTAACATTTCTTGTAGTATTTAAAGGCTAAAATATAAGGTCCACTTATCAGATTCCTCCCCCCTCTGATGGCCCCTTGTAAATATTTTAGGGGGGGGAGGTATGTTTTGGACAGGTAACCACCCTCTCCACTACGTAATGGAGTAACAAAGTAATGTGTGATAGTTTGGCCAGCCCCTCCTTAATTACACTATTGGCAGCCCACTGGACAGGTAAGAAGAACTGGCCTCCAAAAAAAATATAAAAATGGAAGCACATTTTTGGATTCTGCAATTACCTATCACAATAATTATAGGAGAAGAAAAATTAAAACAAAATTAAAAGTATTGAGGCAGGCCCTTACACTACATGCTTTGAAAAATTCATCCATAAATATGACCACTAAAGAGGTAGGTATAGTGTGTATTGGGTTTGGCAGATAGAGGATTGGTATCAGCTGACTGAGCTGTTGGGGGGCGGGGGGGTTCCCAAAGATTTTGGGCACCACAAAACAAAGCCTCAGGCACTCTGCATGAAATTAACGACAAGTATAACATTTGTACACATTTTAGGGGGTGTTTAGGGTAAAGCATTACAATGGAGCTGACAAAATACATTGTTAAGTGACTAGACTATAGGTATCTATAGGCCCGGATAGCATGCTGGGGGGGTTAGTGAAGGCAAATATGCATGAAGGACAAAAAAGGAACATACAAAAATCCAACATGCATGAGGACAAAATGGCACAGCATATTACAGCATATTACAGCACATTACAGCATATTGAAAACGATGAAAGAAATACAATACATTAGCAAACAGTAAATACATAGAATGTGATGTTAAAGGATAAAACTTACCCTCATATAGTCCTTCTGCAGGACCTGGATGATGGCAGAACAGGTCTCTGGAATGATGATCCCCAGAGCCTGGGGGGAGATGCCTGTCGAGAACTTGAGGTCCTGAAGGCTTCTCCCTGTCGCCAAGTACCTCAACGTGGCAACTAACCTCTGCTCCGCAGTGATGGCTTGCCGCATGCAGGTATCCTGCCTGGTAATATAAGGGGACAGTAAAGCCAACAGACGGTGAAAAACGGGGTCCGTCATCCTGAGATAATTCCTGAAATCATCAGGATTATTCTCACGGATCTCACGAAGCAGAGGCATGTGCGAGAATTGGTCACGCTGGAGCAACCAATTCTTGGTCCATGAACTCCTCCTCGCCCTGTTCATGGACTGGGCTTGTGTCAAAGTAAGAACCCCAACACCAAGCCCCCGCACAGCACGAACTCTACGACGAGTACGTACACGCAACATCGCTTCTAAACGGTCGGCTGGTCAGAACGGACTAAAGAAAGCACTGATAAACAGCAAGGCCTGAAAGAACGAAATGCAAATCAAGCAACGAGCGGACAATAAGCACTGAAAATCAAAGCGTACTATATATAAATATATAGGCCGCAAAGACAAACAAATGCGAACTGACTACACGCACTGATAAGCAGATACGCACCGACAAGCACAAACTGTAGAGCAGGAACGATCTGAAGCACAAGTCTGAAAAGCGCGAAACGTAAAAAACTAAACTTCTACTAACACGCGATAAACACGAGATCAGCAGAAGGAGCCCAAAGGGTGCCGTACGTGGTGCTGAACTTTCCTTTTATAGTCTCGTCGTACGTGGTGGACGTCACCGCGTTCTTGACGATCGGAATTTGGTGTTATCGTGTGTAGGCAACACAGCTTGAGCGGAATTCCGTCGGACAAAACCGTCAGAGTTTTTTCCGACTGAATTTTTCCGACGAGAATTCCGATCGTGTGTACGCTGCAAAAAAATAAAATACCATTTATTTTTCATTATTATATTAGATCAACAGAAAGCCAATTCAAATTCTTGGAAAACAACTGGTGATGACTTCTTTCAGTCATTTTAAGATTCCACTGAAGACACAGCCGGTATGTTACCTAAATTAGTATTGATCACGCTACAGTTTCTTCTTTCAGAAATATAATTGCAGTGAAGGTAGTGGAATAAGCATTCTATTAGTGGATAAGACAATGCAGCAGTTAAGAAGAAAGATGGTAATGCAAGGGAAAGGCACCCTGCAGCAAATCATTGCCAAACTGTACTAAGCATTCCGGTCTAGATTGTTTCATTTATGTTAGGAGGGAAATGATTGAAACACCTTATACATTTGTTATTCTTTTTCCCAAAGTATACACATTAGCAGGTGATTTCTGAGGCTTGGCACACACCTCTTAATGAAAGCAAGAATTGTAAAAGGCATCTCTTCAACAAGCAGAGCATGTAGATGTGCAGTAAAGGGCAAATGCATTCAATGAATATAATCAACATCACACAAGTAGATCATCACAGGGCATGATGTATAGCACTACCTTTTCTGCGGAGAAAAGGAAAAACATCTTAATTATGCAAGCACTTCATTCATTTTTTAGCTGAATCAGTAACAACATAGCAGCTGAATTTCAGCCAACTGAGCACTGGCTGTGTATGACCGCCTGAAATGGCTACATACTCTTCTGGCCTGCTTTATCAGATCTTCCAACCCTGGGCACCTATTTAGGAAATTCTGCACCACCAAATTGAGGACATATGCCAGGCATGGCACATGTGTCAACTTTCCCTGTCTAAGGGGCGGACAGGAGGTTTGTGCCATTATCGCACACCACCATTCCTGGCTCCAGCTGGCATGGCGTGAACCACCTCTGGGTCTGCCTCCTGCAGAGCTGCAAGAATCTCTGCTCCTATGTGGTTCCTGACTCCTAGACACACCAGCTGAAGCACTGCATGGCACCTTTTAGCCTGACTCATTGAATAGCCCCTTGAATACTTAGGGGGTACTTGTGATTCATAGGACAATTCAGCAGAGGAGGGCATGGAGGAGGAGGGGATAGAGCTGACAAATCTTGCATCATCACCACTAGCTGTATGGAGACGTGGGGGCACAACAAGCTGCAGCACTGAGCCCTGTCCTGCATCCTTCCGAGTTGTAAGCAGATTTACCCAGAGTGCTGTGAAGGAAATATATCGCCCCTGACCATTCTTGCTGGACCACGTGTCAGCATTAACGTGGATTTTGCGGCTGACTGCCTTGCCCAACGATGCCCAAATTTTTTTTTCCATTAATACATGTTCCCTGGGGCAGGACCCGTGTCCCCATACACGTTTTATGGCAATAACTTGCATATAAGCCTTTAAAATTAGCACTTTTGATTTTTCACGTTCGTGTCCCAAGGACTTTAATGGTGTTCGGACAAACTTTTTGCCTGTTCGCATGTTCTGCTGCGAACCGAACCGGGGTTTTTTTGGCTCATCCCTAAATTTAATATACTAGAGTTATAATAGTACACATATACACTCTCTAGGGACAGTGCTACCAGAGGTGAGTTCACCTATCAGTTTGCATTTGGAAAGAAACCCAATTAGAACTTGCAAACATACATAGAGTACCCCTTCTTGGAGCTGATCTGAGGATTCCAGCACAACAAGCAGAGAGTTTTAACCATTTAGCCATCTTGTTTCTCTTGCGTAAAGCAGCAGGAACAACCTTCCCTTGACAAAATACAGTTGTATTGATGGGACTAGGGCCAGTGAAGCAGTCAATTAGGGATGAGCTTCGAGTTCGAGTCATACTCATGGCTAGAGAGAAGTTACATACAAAGAGTTACCATGCATTGATATATACTGTATCTGTACTTGCAAGCATCTTCGTATTTAATTATTACAGGCATTTATATACATAATGCCAACAGTTTACACAGTTCTTTATTAGGGGTGAGAGCTTTCCATTTGGCCCCCTGTTTGGCAGGAGCCTAGCATTATATATAGAAGAAGTATTTCTACTGCTTCTGTGTATGACAGCTTCCCACTGTCACTGGTTCCTAATAAAGCAGTAGGCGCTTACACTCAACGCATTACTAGGAACTGCTGACTTCGCTGCCACCATGGTAGCAAAGGGGCAAGGATACAGTGCCTTGAAAAAGTATTCACTCCCCTTGAGATTTTCCACATGTTGTAACCAAAAACGTAAATGTATTTTATTGGGATTTTATGTGATAAACCAACACAAAGTGGCACATAATTGTGAGGTGGAAGGAAAATGATGAATTGTTTTCAATTTTTTTTACAAATAAATATCTGAAAAGTGTGGTGTGCATTTGTATTTAGCCCCCTTTACTCTAATACCCCTAACTAAAATCTAATGGAACCAATTGCCTTCATGAACTACAAAACTACTAAGACATGGCCATCCACCTAGACTGACAGGCCAGGCAAGGAGAGCAGCCAAGAGACCCATGGTAACTCTGGAGGAGCTGCAGAGATCCACAACTCAGGTGGGGGAATCTGTCCACATGACAACTATTAGTTGTGCACTAGGGATGAGCTCGATGTTCGGGTCAAACATAAGTTTGACTCGAACATAAGTTTGAATATTATGGGGCATTCATGGAAAAAATATATATATATATATATAATTTCCTTCCGGACATGATGTATTTTTTGTTTAAAAAAAATAAAAAAAAAAAAAAAATATATATATATATATGATAACATTGAGTTCCACCTGGTGGGCATGTCACAAATGAGGCGGTTGATGGGCAGGTTGCATTTGCTTTTAATTTCAGTACTCCCTTACCTCTCAAGGCCTCCTTTATCCAGATAGCATTCCTGTGGCCTGACAAACACACAGGAAGAAGAGGATTGTGTCAGCATGGATGTAGAGGATAACACTCAGCAACAGTCTTCAAGGGATGGTTTTCAGTCCCCAGAAACCCAAGGAGTTGTACGTGGCTGGGAGGAGGTAGTTACGGATCATGTGATCCTTAGTGACCCAGAGAACTCAGAATCGAATGCCTCTGCAAACTTATGCTGTATGGCCTTCCTGATTCTGCAAATCCTGTGAAAGGATCCTAGGATTTGTGGTATCAAGGAGAGGGATCATTACTGGCTGGCAACCCTTTCTTGATCCACGTTACAAGGGTAAGGTTGCAGGACTCATCCTGCCTTCGCAGAGGGAGAAGAGGATGAAACATCTTCAGGAGGCCTTGGGGAAAGGTTTGTGCAACGCATTTCCAGACCCTGGAAGCTTACAATTTCCTGGTGCTGGACAACGTGTTGCTGAAGCTTCGTTCAGTCAGAGGAAGAGTGGTGGAGAAGGTGGCCGGCTGACCGATGCCGTTAAACAATTTTTCAGTCCTCAGCACCAAGGTATGATTGGTTCCAGCAACCATCGCCAGCGTCTGCATTACATGGTGCAGGAATATCTAGGGGTAAGAGCAGACTTGGAGACCTTTCCAACAGAGCATCCACTGGGTTACTGGGTCTTGAGGATGGACTACTGGCCAGAACTTGCTCAATATGCAATTGAGCTACTGGCCTGTCCTGCATCCAGCGTTCTTTGTGAACGTACATTCGGTGCTGCTGGAGGGTTTGTAACGGATCAAAGAGTGCGTCAGCTCCAAGAAGGGGTACTCTATGTATGTTTGCAAGTTCTAATTGGGTTTCTTTCCAAATGCAAACTGATAGGTGAACTCACCTCTGGTAGCACTGTCCCTAGAGAGTGTATATGTGTACTATTATAACTCTAGTATATTAAATTTAGGGATGAGCCAAACACCCCCCGGTTCGGTTCGCAGCAGAACATGCGAACAGGCAAAAAGTTTGTCCGAACACCATTAAAGTCCTTGGGACACGAACGTGAAAAATCAAAGTGCTAATTTTTAAGGCTTATATGTAAGTTATTGCCATAAAAAAGTGTATGGGGACACGGGTCCTGCCCCAGGGAACATGTATCAATGCAAAAAAAAATTTGGGCATCGTTGGGCAAGGCAGTCAGCCGCAAAATCCACGTTACTGCTGACACGTGGTCCAGCAAGAATGGTCAGGGGCGATATATTTCCTTCACAGCACTCTGGGTAAATCTGCTTACAACTTGGAAGGATGCAGGACAGGGCTCAGTGCTGCAGCTTGTTGTGCCCCCACGTCTCCATACAGCTAGTGGTGATGATGCAAGATTTGTCAGCTCTATCCCCTCCTCCTCCATGCCCTCCTCTGCTGAATTGTCCTATGAACCACAAGTACCCCCTAAGCATTCAAGGGGCTAAGTCAGGCTAAAAGATGCCATGCAGTGCTTCAGCTGGTGTGTCTAGGAGTCAGGAACCACATAAGAGCAGAGATTCTTGCAGCTCTGCAGGAGGCAGACCCAGAGGTGGTTCACGCCATGCCAGCTGGAGCCAGGAATGGTGGTGTGCGATAATGGCACAAACCTCCTGTCCGCCCCTTAGACAGGGAAAGTTGACACATGTGCCATGCCTGGCATATGTCCTCAATTTGGTGGTGCAGAATTTCCTAAATAGGTGCCCAGGGTTGGAAGATCTGATAAAGCAGGCCAGAAGAGTATGTAGCCATTTCAGGCGGTCATACACAGCCAGTGCTCAGTTGGCTGAAATTCAGCTGCTATGTTGTTACTGATTCAGCTAAAAAATGAATGAAGTGCTTGCATAATTAAGATGTTTTTCCTTTTCTCCGCAGAAAAGGTAGTGCTATACATCATGCCCTATGATGATCTACTTGTGTGATGTTGATTATATTCATTGAATGCACATCTACATGCTTTGCTTGTTGAAGAGATGCCTTTTACAATTCTTGCTTTCATTAAGAGGTGTGTGCCAAGCCTCAGAAATCACATGCTAATGTGTATACTTTGGGAAAAAGAATTACAAATGTATAAGGTGTTTCAATCATTTCCCTCCTAACATAAATGAAACAATCTAGACCGGAATGCTTAGTACAGTTTGGCAATGATTTGCTGCAGGGTGCCTTTCCCTTGCATTACCATCTTTCTTCTTAACTGCTGCATTGTCTTATCCACTAATAGAATGCTTATTCCACTACCTTCACTGCAATTATATTTCTGAAAGAAGAAACTGTAGCGTGATCAATACTAATTTAGGTAACATACCGGCTGTGTCTTCAGTGGAATCTTAAAATGACTGAAAGAAGTCATCACCAGTTGTTTTCTAAGAATTTGAATAGGCATTCTGTTGATCTAATATAATAATGAAAAATAAATGGTATTTTATTTTTATGCAGGGGTGCAGCTATAAGGGCTCTTTTACACTTGTGGTAGAGTGCAGTGCATTATATAGCCTTCTCACAACCTGATTTAATCCTTCTCTTTTTTTCTCCCTTTTGGTCTGTTAAACTTACCTTTGAATATTTTTTTTTTTTAGATTTGTTCAGTAAGTGTAAAAAAAATATGTTAATCTTGTCAACTTCCTGTGATCCCTGCCTGTGCTGCAATCTTATCATTTAAATTATTCCCAGCTATCTCTGAGAAATTAAGGAGCCCTCCCCTCTATGTTACTGAGAAGAGGAGAGGGAATGATGTTTGTGGTCCTGTCATGTGGTGACAACACTGCTTCTCCATAGGTACAGTATGGTGCGTTGTTGCCACCTAAGGACAGAAACGTTGTTACTTGCAGGATCAAACGATGAATAAAAGAGAAAAAATTACATTACAGAACCAATATAATATTTTTCTATAATTAAGTAGATGTAGGCATAATGTAGCCTCAGATTAATTCCAAACAGTCTGACACTGTTTGATTTGAATTTGATATGTTTTAGAGTCTAATGCCGTGTACACACGATCGGAAATTCTCGTCGGAAAAAACTCTGACGGTTTTTCCGACGGAATTCTGATGGAATTCTGCTCAAGCTGTGTTGCCTACACACGATCACACCAAATTCCGACCGCCAAGAACGCAGTGACATCCACCGCGTATGACGAGACTATAAAAGGAAAGTTCAGCACCACGTCCGGCACCCTTTGGGCTCCTTCTGCTGATCTTGTGTTTATCGTGTGTTAGTAGAAGTTTTGTTTTTTACGTTTCGCGCTTTTCAGACTTGTGCTTCAGATCGTTCCTGCTCTACAGTTTGTGCTTGTCGGTGCGTATCTGCTTATCAGTGCGTGTTTTCAGTTCACATTTGTTTGTCTTTGTGGCCTATATATTTATATATAGTACGCTTTGATTGCCAGTGCTTATTGTCCGCTCGTTGCTTGATTTGCATTTCGTTCTTTCAGGCCTTGCTGTTTATCAGTGCTTTCTTTAGTCCGTTCTGACCAGCCGACTGTTTAGAAGCGATGTTGCATGTACGTACTCGTCGTAGAGTTCGTGCTGTGAGGGGGCTTGGTGTTGGGGTTCTTACTTTGACACAAGCCCAGTCCATGAACAGGGCGAGGAGGAGTTTGTGGACCAAGAATTGGTTGCTCCAGCGTGACCAATTCTCGCACATGCCTCTGCTTCGTGAGATCCGTGAGAATAACCCTGATGATTTCAGGAAGTATCTCAGGATGACGGACCCGTTTTTCACCATCTGTTGGCTTTGCTGTCCCCTTATATTACCAGGCAGGATACCTGCATGCGGCAAGCCATCACTGCGGAGCAGAGGTTAGTTGCCACGTTGAGGTACTTGGCGACAGGGAGAAGCCTTCAGGACCTCAAGTTCTCGACAGGCATCTCCCCCAGGCTCTGGGGATCATCCTTCCAAAGACCTGTTCTGCCATCATCCAGGTCCTGCAGAAGGACTATATGAGGGTAAGTTTTATCCTTTAACATCACATTCTATGTATTTACTGTTTGCTAAGGTATTGTATTTCTTTCATCGTTCCCTAATTACCAGGATTTCAATATGCCATAATGTGCTGTAATATGCTGTAATATGCTGTGCCACTTTGTCCTCATCCATGTTGGATTTTTGTATGTTCCTTTTTTGTCCTTCATGTATCTTTGCCTTCACTAACCCCCCCCCCCAGCATGCTATCCGGGGCCCATATATACCTATTGTCTAGTCACTTAACAATGTATTTTTGTCAGCTCCATTGTAATGCTTTACCCTAAACACCCCCTAAAATGCGTACAAATGTTATAGTTGTCGTTAAATTCATGCAGAGTGCCTGAGGCTTTGTTTTGTGGTGCCCAAAATCTTTGGGAACCCGCCCTCCCCCCAACTCCCCCCAATTTCTAAAAGTCCTAACTCGGTTTGCGAGTGTTGTCTCGCGAAACGAGCAGGATTCAGGCCAAAAGCAGTGTGCAGTACCGCTTTTGGCCTGAGGTGGAGGGCGCCGGAGCCGAACAGCGCTGATTGGCGCCATTCAGAAATACACGGAAAGGGCAGAGGGCAGCTCGGCTGCCCTCGGCAAACCTCGGAAATGGAGCCTTTCCGAGGTTGTCAGCCGAAGTGTGCTCAGGCCTTCCCTGGAGAAGCTGCAGAGTTCCACAGCAAAGACTGGAGTATCTGTACATAGGACAACAATAAGCCGTAAGCCAGAAGAAAGCCATTACAAAATGGTACGTTTTGATTTTGAAAAAAGGCATGTGGGAGACTCCCAAAATGTATGGAGGAAGGTGCTCTGGTCTGACAAAAATGGCGCAAACCCAACACATCACATCACCCAAAGAACACCATCCCCACAGTGAAACATGGTGGTGGCAGTATCATGCTGCGGAGATGTTTTTCAGCAGTCGGGACTGGGAAACTGGTCAGAGTTGAGGGAAAGTTGGATGGTGCTAAATACAGGGATATTCTTGAACAAAACCTGTACCACTCTGTGTGTGATTTGAGGCTAGGACGGAGGCTCGTGGTTGGGGAAAAAAATATCGCGCTAAACTCTGAAAAATAATATAAAAAATGGGTGTGACCAAAGCAGCTACATTAGAATGTGACGAGAAATTCTATAAGTAATGTGAATAAAAATGTAGCGCTAAATATAAGTGGGCATATAACAAATGAATGGTGCCCAATAATTAGTGACTCAAATCACAATTCTAAATACCAGGATGGCTCCCTGTATAAATAAAAAATTAAATGGAATGAACCCAAAAAAGTCCAATGTGCATGCACACACTCAAAATAAATCAAACAGTGATATTCCCTGTAAGGCAATGAAAACAAAATTCAAAGTGTTTATATACACTAAAATGGTGATAACAGAGTCCCAAATGTGATGAAACGGTGTAATTTTCAGAGACACGGACTGGCTTGGACTAGATCCTCTGTTCAAACACCTTGAATCGATATAGAGAAAAGGATGTATGCTTACCAGAGCGAGTGGACTCCCTGTCAGCGACAGGGGAGTCAAACAAGCCTGTAGAATCCGAACACCGATGGGTAGAACGTCTCTGGAATAGACCGATGAAGTCTGTGGTGTTGTCGCTGTGATGTGATGGCAACCAAACCTCGGAGAACCCAAGATGAACGATGGAGCACGACCTCAAACACAAGACCACGGATTCGGAAGGGTTGATCCAACCGGTAGGCAGGGTATAGGACTAATGACCAAAAAGACCACTTGGAATAGGATCAACGATCTCAAGTGATATTTCTCAAAAACATGCGGAGAGAGGAGAAAGGAGACGAACTCCAATAGTGCAGATCAGCATGGAAGGTTTTATTGAACAAAAACCACCATTACAAAAAATGAATAAAATGTATAAAAGTGATCACAATTAAAGGTTAAAAGCAGTGTGGGAATAGGTAGCACCTCGCCCTACGCGTTTCGTCTTAAGTAGACTTCAACTGGGGCATCTACCTGTTCCCCCACACTGCACACATATTTATAAATATCCATAAAATATCAACCAATCAGAAAAGATTCTATGTTTGGCATATCGTGAATGTTGATTGGACCAGGAAGCATCATATGACAGGAAGTGTGGATTTGCCAAAATCATGTAACCAATCAGGAACAAAACGGAATCAATCAAATGGAATGAGTGGTGGAACAAACCCGTCCGTCTTAACGGATTCCGTATAGCTCCTCCCAGACACATGGTGGTTTTTGGCGCCAAAAAACTCATCCAATCAGCCATGCAGTGCAACCACCTCCAACAAAAGAGACCGCCCAGGGTCTCGCTGGAGCAATCAAAATGCAAGATGTAAATGGCCAGATCTAACTGGTCCACTGAGTGGCCAATCCACAACATCATGGCCGCAGTGTCCAACCAAAAATAGCGAGGACAGGAAGCGATCTGGTGCCAAAAAACAAAAGGGAAACCTGGCTGGATCCATGAGGTACATGCAACCGCCCATCGCGTCACTAGACCGGAAGTGACGCGACGGGAACGGCGCAGGCGTCGAACAGCCAAACATCCAAAGGGGCGGCGCCAAACGGCGCTACACTCCGTATCTACGTAATGACGTCATACGTCAAAGGATGTTTGATATCGGCCCCATCACGTGGTGAATGGCAACGCAAATGACGCGCTAAACCATCACAACAATGCGGGGCCAAAAAGGTTGTAAAAACAACCATACACCTGAGTATATCAGATATAATACAGAAGGGAAAGAACCCAATCGTAAAAAATGGATTACTCTCCCCTCTGCACTGGCCTCTTCTGGTTGACAAGTCAACACATAGACCTAATAAATGATATAGTGACCTCTGGTGTTGGGAGGTAGAAAAGACAGGTCAAAACTAGATAAGACCTCAACATGGAAATATGAATAGGCGCCATCATGTGGTGGCTGAACATATTACACTCCACATTAATTTCTCTTTTCTGAAAGAACCAAACTGAACCTTCAATATGGCATAATAACATACATAAAATATGAACAATTCTATTTTAGAACTACATGTACTACACAGCGAATACCAGATGTACATATATGAACGGGACTGAAACAACTTGGAGGAGAGCAAATGGTATGAAAATTTATTATTCCAAAAAAATAAAAAAGAATGATCAGGATAAATTGATAAATGAGTTTATGTCCCACTCGACATTCAAACCGAATGGCGAGTAGGTGCGGAGCTCGTAAATCCAATAGGTTTCCAAACGGGAAACCCCGCGTAGGCGGGATTCCCCTCTCCAATGTGAAATAATACACCATATGTAGTTACTTTTGCCATGCCATTACAGTTCATTGCCATCTGTTAAAGCTTTGCAACAATTATTTTAGCCAATTGCCAAGCTCCAAACCTGGAAAACCATGGTATCATATTATGTCTAAGTCTTTATCAGTGACCTTTCTGGCATGGGTGGCCCTACTGGTAGTTACTCGATTACCAAATAGTTTTTACAATGATTTGACCCCATAAGCCCTATCACTACATCTTAGTAGGTGTATCTTATATCTTATAAATAGTTTAACCTGAACTCCAAATAAGGTAAGAAATATATATTATATTTATGAACATTATTAAAAACTGTTTCAGCTGATGGCAGGAGGCACTGAAAATAATAGACTATTACGATAGGCATCAAGGCCAACAGTTCCAACAGTTCCCCATAAATGTTTACTGTACAAAATAAGGTCCGTTGGCATGGACCATAGGGTGAGTACATGGATTGAAAACTGGCTACAAGGGCAAGTTCAGAGGGTGGTGATAATGGGGAGTACTCAGAATGGTCAGAGGTGGGTAGTGGGTCCCCCAGGGTTCTGTGCTGGGACCAATCCTATTTATTTTGTTCATAAATGACCTGGAGGATGGGGTAAACAGTTCAATCTCTGTATTTGTGGACAATACTAAGCTTAGCAGGGCAATAACTTCTCTGCAGAATGTGCAAACCTTACAAAAAGATCTGAACAAATTAATGGGGTGGGCAACTACATGGCAAATGAGGTTTAATGTAGAAAAATGTAAATTAATGCATTTGGGTGGCAAAAATATGAATGCAATCTATACACTGGGGGGAGAACCTCTGGGGGAATCTAAGAAGGAAAAGGACCTGGGGGTCATAGTAGATGATAGGATTAGCAAGCTGCTGCTAACAAAGCAAACAGAATATTGGCACGCATTAAAAAGTATGCTGTCCAGTTCTGGGCACCAGTCCTCAGGAAGGATGTACTGGAAATGGAGCGAGTACAAAGAAGGGCAACTAAGCTAATAAAGGGTCTGGAGGATATTAGTTATGAGGAAAGGTTGCGAGCACTGAACTTATTCCCTCTGGAGAAGAGACGCTTGAGAGGGGATATGATTTCAATTTATAAATACCATACTGGTGACCCCACAATAGGGAAAACATTTTTTTTTTCCGGAAGGGAGTTTAACAAGACACGTGGCCACTTATTAAGATTAAAAGAAAAGAGGTTTAACCTTAAACTACGTAAAGAGTTCTTTACTGTAAGAGCAGCAAGGCTGTGGAATTCCATTCCATATCAGCAGGGAGCATTGATAGTTTCAAAAAACTATTAGATAAGCACCTGAACGACCCCAACATACAGGGATATACAATGTAATACTGACATATAATCACACATAGGTTGGACTTGATGGACTTGTGTCTTTTTTCAACCTCACCTATGTAATACGATGTAGATAAATATATAAAAAATATAAAATATAACAAAATGGAAAAAAAGGTAAAAAAAATCCCTATATAGCACATGGCTCCATCTTTTATTCTTCTGTTAAAATAAATGAAAAAAGGAATCTCAGTGGTCACTTTGGTCAACAGATTTAGTTCTTCATTTTCTATTGTGCAGTTTTAATAAACAGGCCACATAGTAAATTGCATGGATCCGTGAAACTGTACGCCTTGCAAAATGATTTTTCTTCAATAAACATCTGCCTCTGCTGAACTGTCTACTCTAGTAAATTAGGGCAATTGCATAGCACATAATACGATTAGCTTATCCATCTTACATGCATATTGTGTCTTTTGCCCATGTTTTACTTAAGTTCAATGTATGTATACTCAAATACCACTAGAGGGAGTATAAGGTATTGTTACAGAATGCAAAGCCAGAAAGCTTAGATAAATTGATCCCAAATGTAAATTAGTTTTTCAATTAGTTTTGCCTTCCAATATTTTATAACTGAGCTATTAATATGCATGCCACACTCTGCTTAGCATAAATTCAGTGGAATAATTAAATTACTCCAAAGAACAGTGGTCATTAACTGTAAGTAAATAAGTTGCAGTGTTCTACAAATAAGTGAATTCTTTACAAAAACACAGATCACAGCCTGCTCAGTGGAACTTAATGTCACCTTTAATAGGGATGGAAATTCAGTCCGAGCAACCACAGAGACTAGTTGGGGTTAATGCAATATAAATAATTATGCTTAGTTCCTTTGTTTGCAGACTACCAATTATGTAAATGATCCTGAAATCACTGCAAAGTAAAGATAAAGTTAGTGTAGCTCACCTATTAGTGAATCATCTAGAAGGCATTAGTGGGAAAGGGATGAGAAAATACACTGAATATTTAATGGTTCTTGTTAATAGGAATGAACAGAAAGACAGAACAAAATGTAACATTACAAGGAAAAAACATGCATTTCCTAGATGCTATTTTAGGTATTAAAATATAAAAAACCTTAATTTCATTATACAAATCAAAAAAATAAGTTACCATTGGCAGCTGGTCAGAAATCAGCTTTTATGAGATTGCTGCTAGCAGGCTAATAAAGAGTCACTCTATTCTGATTGGTTTCTATGGGTTTATGTATTGTATCATTGCTGTTAACCTTAATAAATAAATCTGAGACTGTATTTTGTTCTGTGTTTTCTTGCATGCAGAAAAAAATATCATTCCACACATATCTCATATATGCCAAGTATTATTACCTATACAGCAGGGGTGCCCAACCTTTTGAGGAACGAGGGCCACTCTAGCGACTTGGTAACAGGTCACGGGCCACAATGAGCATAGCGGGCGGATGGCAGGTCTGTATCCACTCTGCATATGTAGAGCAGAGACAGATGCAGCCCGCTCTACCCTAAGGGCCCTCTGATCTGCCCAGACAGATCCCCTTCTGTTTTTTTTAAGCAGATCGGATTGCAGATAGGCCGGTGTAAGCAGACTTGAGTCTGTTTACATCTGCTGCTCTATAGAGGTGAATGGAGGGTCTGATTGGGTCCGCCTGAAAAACAGACAGGCAGACCCGATCGGACCGATCACGTGAAAGGGGCCTAAGGCTGCTTTCACACTGATGCACAGTGACCTTGATCTTCACTTCTTCCTCAGGATTCCTGCAGCTGGTTGCTGCTGTCCCCCAGGTGGTTATAACTGGTGGCTGCTGCTGGCTGCCCTCCAGGGCTGGTACTGCTGTTGGGTACTGCAAACAGGTGCTGGTACTGCTGGCTGGTACTACTGTTGGGTACTGCCAGCTGGTACTGCTGGCAGATACCGCTGGCTGGTACTGCTGTTTGGTACTGCTGGCTGGTACTGCTAGTGGGTACATGTACTGCTGGTGGGGCCTGCTGGTGGGTACTGCTGGTTGGTACTGCTGGCTGGCACTGCTGGTGGGTACTGGTACTGCTGGTGGGTACTGGTACTGCTGGTGGCTACTGCTGGTTGGTACTGGTACTGCTGGCGGGTACTGCTGGCTGGTACTGGTGCTGCTGACTGGTACTGCTGGCTGGTACTGGTACTGCTGGTGGGTACTGATACTGCTGGCTGGTACTGCTGGCTGGTACTGCTGGCGGGTACTGGTGGCTGGTACTGGTGGTTGGTACTGGTACTGGTGGTTGGTACTGGTGGCTGGTACTGGTACTGGTGGCTGGTACTGGTGAATTGTACTGGTGGCTGGTCCTGGTGGCTTAAACTGGTACTGTGGCTCAGGCACTGCTGGTTGCTGTCCGAGATCGCGCGTTCCCATGCATTAGTGTGACAGAAGCATGCGTCTGCAGTAGAGAGCAGAGCCGATGCTTCCTGTCACAGGCGGAGTACATTTGGTATCACTTCTCCTGTGAAGGAGCTGGCGCTATACAGGAAGCATCGGCTCTGCTTCCTCTAGCGGCGGCTCCGTTCTTCGCTCGTTCTTCGTTTCGCTGATGCTCTGAGATGGCGGGTCAGAAACCCGCGATCTGGGCTTGCTGACCCACCATCTCAGAGCAAGACGTGGCGGGTCACAGCGGTTGGGCACCCCTGCTATACAGTATATACACTGGACAGTACAAATACTGTATATTGATATGCGTGGGTTTCCTCCGGGTATTCCAGTTTCCACCCACACTCCAAAGACACGCTGGTAGGTTAATTGACTCCTGTCTAAATTAGCCCTAGTATGTGTATGTATGAATGTGTGTTAGGGACCTTACATTGTAAGCTCCTTGAGGGCAGGGACTAATGTGAATGTACAATATATATGTAAAGCACTGCATGAATTGTCAGTGTTATATAAGTACCTGTAATAAATAAATAAATGTTACTACCACTTAAATGGGTTGTAAAGGCTCGTGTTTTTTTCACCTTAATGCATCCTAAGCATTAAGGTGAAAAAACACCTTGCAGTCGCCGCCCCCCTAGCCCACCCACGTTTTACTTACCTGAGCCCAGAATTTCCGTCGGCACATCCCTGTTGTCCCTCTCTCCGCGGATAGGTGGGCTTTTTTTTGTAAAAGTGAGCTTGTGGTGACAAGGTCACTTTAGAAAAAAGTGATAGTTTACAAGTGGCAAATACAAAAAAAAGGAAAGTGAACAAAAACGAACTAAAGAACACCAAGTCTAGAGATTGACAATAAGACCCCTTTCACACTGAGACGCGCCGGGCGTTAGTGGTTACTATCGTTTTAGCAACACTTTTCGGCCACTATTGGGGCAGGGCACTGAAGAAAGTGTTAAATGCGCCTGAAAACCGCTTTTTAGGTGATTCGGCAGCGCTGCCCATTCATTTCAATGGGTGTATACTCTGCCCCTTCACCGCCCTAAAGATGCTGCTTGCAGGACTTTTTCTAACGTCCTGCAAGTGCACCGCTTCAGTGTGAAAGCACTCGGGCTCTCACACTGGGGCTGCAGGGGCGGCAATTTTCAGGTGCTTTACAGGTGCTATTTTTAGCCCAAAAGCGCCTCATGTACATTACATGGCTGATTAAGGCCATACAGGGCCCAAATCAGCATAATTATGTGGCAGGCATGTTCAGGTGTTTTTGATTAGCTGTGGATAGGCAGCTTGTACAAATCGAGTGCAAATGTTAAAGTGGTTGTAAACCCTTACAAACCACTTTGACCTACAGGTAAGCCTAGATTAAGGCTTACCTGTAGGTCCAAGAAATATCTCCTAAACCTACATGGTTTAGGGGATATTTGCAAAAATACAAGCACCGCTGTCTACGGCGCATGCACCATAGACAGCGGAGCGCAGGCACACTGAGCGCGCCACTGTTAACGGCGATATGCCGCGACTGGCGGCTCCCGTGCCCATGGGTCAAATCGATATTCCTATCGCACACGTTCCTGGTATTTGTGGCTCATAAAATAGTGGGTGCTGCAGCAATTACCAGTTGGGTGAGAGAGCAGGCGCAGGACCCCTTCGTCAGGCATGTAATACGTGCCTCACATGCCTGACGAAGGGGCCCTGCGCGGCTCCAAAGCACTGCACTTTCTTTTGTGATGTGATTTTTTTTCCATTAAAACTTTTTGGACGAAAATGTGTCGATCCATGGTCTGCTGGCGAATATGTACACTTGTCCGTACACAAGGGGACAGCGGTGACTTCACTGGCTCCTGTGTCAGGTAAGTGACACATAATGGACTACAATGCGATAGTAGTCCATTATGCTTTACCTTTGCAGGGAAACAAATAGGAGGTAAACCCATCAGGGTTTACTTCCTATTTAATGTTGTCTGCAGGTGTTTGCATGTATTCATACATGGGACTCAGTGACATCATTAATCAAATGCGGTCATGTCTATTTATGGTCAATGACATCACTTGGAAGACTCTGTCTCTTGTATATATCGGCTGTCGTCCATTGGACCTGTCCTTCAGAGTGAGGGAAGTGAATGGAACAGATGTTAGATGGACGGCAGATTTTTTCCTTTTTTTTTGTCAGCGGGTCAATGGGTTTCATGATTAATGTGGATTTACATCACCGGATATGGTGTTATTGAAGATGGATGCTCATCGTAGGACGATTTTTTTATTTTTTATTTAAAGAAATTGTGAAAAACGTTGTTTTGTTTTACATACTACATTTTTTGAATGAGTAGGGGTATGAATTGTGGGGGAACCCCACCATTTTTTTTAGACTATTCCCAGGTCCTTTGTTTACAAGGCCAGTGATTCTTTTAATTGATACTAGCTCCTTATAATAGACGAAGGTCCCTGTTGCTCTGATATAGCCACTTGCAGATGGGACCAGAGGATGTCACATGCTTTTATTCACCTAACGATGCAAGTGCATTTTATTTGTTTTTAAATAAAATACAGTATCTACAATTTCTTTCCTCTTTTGTGTAATACAAAGCTTTCCACATGCTTTCCTTCCTACATTTTGTTGGCTTCAAGGACAACACATGAATCTTGTTGGAGCTGCTGCATGCAATGTTATACTATGTCCTTCAGCTGCCAATTGTTCACATTTTGTTAAATTTTTATTCCATTCAAATGTTTCCACCATTTTCCACCATTTACATCAGCTATTTGGAGGGATTTTTTTTCAACGCATCTATACTTTTCCCCAAACTTCCCATCCAATCCCAAGCCATTCACTGTTTCTTAATAAAAAGTATTTTTGTTGTTTTTTTAAATAAAAATATTTCAAATTCCTCTAGAAATGCTTTTAACATTCTGTTGATAAGCATATTATAATTATTCATAGTGCCTAATCTCATGAAGTACTTAAAGTGGTTCTAAAGCCTAAATATTATTTACCTTGATTTATTATGTGCATTAAAGTGTAACTCCACTTTTGTTGAAAAAAAAACTAAAACATTCCCCTCTGGGTGATCTATGTAAATGACAAGGATTCAAACATTGTTGCAGATTCCTACTCATTGTTATTCTGAAGAAATCCCTGTGTTTGTCTGTATCCATTTGAGGAAGTGGTTTCATAATTATCAATCAGCGGTGCACCTGCAGGGCTCTAATGAGGAAAGCTACTGGGTCTGCATCCCTTTAGACGTGATTTCCTATTGGGAGTATCTCACCAAAAATTACATTTTTGTTGCATGGGATGTCTGAAATCTGACTTGTATCTTAGTGCAGACCTCTTTGAAAAGTGGTGAGCCAATCACACAAGCAGGAAATTATATTTCTGGGGGTGTTCTGTACACATTCTGTACACGAAAGTGGAGTTACCCTTTAACCACTTGCCGACCACCTTCCGCTTATTTACTGCGACAAGGCAGCTCGGCTGCGCAAACCGACGTACCCGTGCATGTGGTACTGCATGCTTGAGCGCGCTGTCACAGGAGCTCGTTCGCGGGTCCGAAGGACTCAATGCCCACCGGCCACCCGCGATCGCGGTAAAGAATAGCAGAATGGGGATCTGCCTATGTAAACAAGGCAAATCCCCATTCTGACAGGGGAGGAGAGAAAGATCAGCTGTTCCTAGTGATCAGGAACAGCGATCTCTCTCTACTCCCAGTCAGTCCATCCCCCTGACAGTTAGAAAGCACCTCCCTAGGAAACACTTAACCATTTAATCAACCCTAGTGTTAACCCCTTCCCTGCCAGTGTCATTTATACAGTGATCAGTGCATTTTTAAAGCACTGATCAGTGTATTGGTGTCACTGGTCCCCAAAAAGGGTCACTTAGGGTCAGATTTGTCCACCGCAATGTGGCAGTCCCGCTAAAAATCGCTGATCCCCGCCATTACTAGTAAAAGCAATAAAAAAAAATAATGTCCCTAACTCTTTCCCCTATTTTGTAGACGCTATAACTTTTTCGCAAACCAATCAATATACGCTTATTGGATTTTTTACCAAAAAATGTATCAGAATACATATTGGCCTAAACTGATGAATACATTTGTTTTTTTTATATTTTTTTGGGATACTGGTATAATACTGTAATACGTAGTAGAAAGTAAAAAATATTGTTTTATTTTTCAAAATTGTCAGTCTTTATTTGTTTATAGCGCAAAAAATAAAAACTGCAGAGGTGATCAAATACCACCAAAAGAAAGCTCTATTTGTGGGTCAAAAGGGACATCAATTTTGTTTGGGTACAACATCACATGACCCAGTAATTGACAGTTAAAATTACGCAGTGCCGTATAACAAAAATGGCCTGGTCATTTAGGGGGTAAATCCTTCCGGGGGTGAAGTGGTTAAGGTAAAAAAATGTTTAGGCATCAGTATCCCCCCTCACCCCCCTTTACTTAAGTCCCCTTATTCGATCCAGCATTGTGTACATCTACAGCTCTTCTATCCCCCTCACTTCCTGGTCTTATAGGGAGCCATTGTAGCTCTCTATAGGGGCTCTCTATAGGGGCTCTCGCTAGAGGGGAGGAGCCAGGAGTGCCAGTGGGGGACCTAAGAAGAGGAGGTTTGGGCCCGCTCCGTGAAATTCCATTGCACAGAACAGGCAAGTATACACCTGTTTGTTATTTTATTTTTTTTATTTACGCTTTACAAACTCATTAAAAGATGTTCAAAAATAATCAATTCTTCTCTGTCTGTTCCTGAATGAGTTTATTTGAAACTCTTTTCTGCTACCAAAACCTATAGGCCTAAGGATTTAGTTGTATTTAAAGTGGTTCCAAAGCCTCAAGGTTTTTTACCTTAATGCATTTTATGCAATAAGATAATAAATCTTTTGTGCTGCAGAATCCCCCCAGCCCCCCTTATTCTTACCTGAGCCCAATCCAATCCAGCCATGCACATGATAGCTCACGGCTCCCATTGGGCAGATTGATAGCAGCGGCTCCCACTGCAGTCAATCAATAGATGTGACGAGGGAGAGGCGGCAGGGCCAAGACACCCACTTTGTGTAGTTGCAGAAAAGGCAGCTCAGGAGCGAGCCTGCATGGGTGCCCCCATGGAAAGCGGCCTTCCATGGAGGGCACTTGCAGAAGAGGAGGAGGACCTGGGGACCCCAGAAGAAGAGGATCTGGGCAGGTAAGTATTACATGTTTGTTATTTTAATTTAAAAAAAAGCGAAGGTTTAATGTCACTTTAACAATAATCAACCCCACTATTAGTTTCCCTTCACTTTATCATTTGTATGATTTATGTTATTTATTATTCTGAAAATATCTATTAAAGCCTAACCATAACCTGGTAGCTCAATTTTTAGAAAAACAGCCCTCATACAGGACTCAAATAAGTGTTAATCCCATCACTGGCTCAGTAAAGGTATCCTAAGAATTTCCAACTATAACACCAAGAAAGGACAATCATTTGATAAAACTATTAGTAGTTAGTCACATTTAACTGGACTTGTTCTATAATGATGATGCTTCCTAGCTTCTACAAGCCACTTCTTCTGAAGAGACTTGGAGAATCTATGAAACATAGCTAATGATTTTACTAGAGCTTCTGCAAAATAGAACTGACTCATAAATCCTCGAACATTTTCCTTGTTTATTCTGAATTGAACTCTACTTCTAACAAACTTCCTTATATATGTAGAAGACAGATCTGAAATAGAATATCAGTAGTCAAGATAGCAAAACAAATGGCCTGCCAAAATATTGATAAGCAACTTTTCATAGAAACTCCTCTGCATTACCAATTGCTTTTCTCAGATGTCATACTACAATCCAGAAATATATTACTGAGTAGAGAAAATGAGGCACATGAGATTTTTTCTTTCCTTTTTATCTTTTATTTGACATACTTTCATCATACAAAAAAAATATCATACTCCCCATAAAACATCAAACACAATCAATAAAATTGCTGAAATTGAGGAGCTCGTAACAATCTCTCACAATAACATCTCCAAACATAACACTCTTTGGGCCTGTTGGTCCCTCTTCAAAACTACCTCTGATTATGCCCAAATCATGAGTTTGCTTACAACACCTCATTCAGCATCAAGTTGTCGGGATAACCGGGGATGGATGGGCCAAAGTTTAGGGTCAGGTTGAAGGCTACCGCCCCCCCTGTCTCAGTCTATCCCACCCTCTCATATCACCTCCTTTTTCTCTCCCGTTTCTATACCCCTTACCTTAAGCTACCCCCTTCCCTATCTCTCCTTTGCCCTACCACACTTGCCTACATACAACCAATGGAACTAACCAAAGTGACCAGCAGGACTGTCAGCCTTGAAATCACCCCAACCATAAGCAACCCTCACCCTCTAATACCTGTCATACCAAAAACCTAACCACCATATCACCTTAAAGAAACATAAATATTCAACAAATCGTGTCTCAAGAAGCCAGCTCAAATCACAACACAGTTAATTCCAACATAAATTTGGCTTCTCCAAAGATGCCGTATTTCCTGGCTTCAGAGAAACAAAACTCACACTTTCCTTGTAACCTGTACAACTGGCTAATATATTCAACTCTTTACAGTTATGTGCCACACTATCCTTATATCTGGTAAACACGACTCATCCTTCCTATGGTTATAGGATTTAGGTATACCTTTATGCTGTTGGGCCCATATAACTCTTGTTCTACGTGTTTATATATTTCTAAATTTCTTTAATAAAATTCTATGGAAAAGAAAACATCAAACACTTACAGTAGTCCATAGTACCTTAATAACATCCTACTATTTGCTGAAGTGGATATTTCTGCAGGAACTTACACCAAAACTCCAAAAATTTTCTAATCTTACATCATTCATATATTATGTATTTTAAATTAGCATATATTACGCTCTCAAATAGAGCTTATTGTGAATTTAAAGATATATACTGTAACCTTTTAACACTAATGCCGCGTACACACGATCGGAATTCTCGTCGGAAAAAGCTCTGATGGTTTTCCCGTCGGAATTCAGATGGAATTTCGCTCAAACTGTCTTGCCTACACACGGTCACACCAAATTCCGACGGTCAATAACACCACGACATACAACACGTTCGACGGCACTATAAAAGGGAAGTTTAATGCATCTGAGCATGCGTCAAATTGTTTCCGAGCATGCGTCGGAATTTTGCGTGTCTGAATTGCATACACACGATCGAAAAATCCGATAGAAAGGTTTTCCGTCAGAAAAATTAAGAACAGGCTCTCAATCCAAAGTCCGTCGGAAATGCCGACAGAAAAAGACTGATAGGCATACACACGGTCAGAAAATCTGATGAGAAGCTCCCATCGGACTGTTTCCATCAGAAATTCCGACCGCGTGTATGTGGCATAAATGTCCTGTTTCCATTGTATGTGGGAAGAATTTTCTATTTTGCATCATAGCAATGATCCACCCAATAATGTCTAACTCCAAAAAATTCCATTAATACATTTTAGTGGTAACTTAATAAATATTAATTAAAAAAAGTTTCCAGGATTGTAATAATAATTTCATCTCCCAGTTGCCTGTTTTTCTTAAAATAATCCCTAATCTGCCTGTAAGAGAAGCTATTTTATCTAGCAGGCCAAACTTCTCCTTCAGTTCATTACAGGAGATCAGCTCTCCCTTACACTTCACAAACAATTCAATCTTTGGGAAACCCCTGTCTTCCAATATTGGTATGCTCTGCTGATTAACCACTTTAAGACCAGCCTCGTTTTGGATTTTAGGTGTTTACATGTTTAAAACATTTTTTTTTGCTAGAAAAAAACTTAGAACCCCCAAACATTATATATTGTTTTTTTTCTAACACCCTAGAGAATAAAATGGCGGTTGTTGCAATACTTTTTTTCACACCGTATTTGCGCAGCGGTCTTGCAAACGCACTTTTTTTGGAAAAAAATCACTTTTTTGAATAAAAAAATAAGACAACAGTAAAGTTAGTCCAATTTTTTCATATATTGTGAAAGATAATGTTACGCCGAGTAAATTGATACCTAACATGTCACGCTTCAAAATTGCGCCCGCTCGTGGAATGGCATCAAACTTTTACCCTCAAAAATCTCCATAGGCGACGTTTAAAAAATTCTACAGGTTGCATATTTTGCATTACAGAGGAGGTCTATGGCTATAATTATTGCTATTGCTCTACTGATCGCGGCGATACCTCACATGTGTGGTTTGACCACCGTTTTCATATGCGGGCGCTACTCACGTATGCGTTCGCTTCTGCGCACGAGCTCGTCGGGACGGGGCGCTTTAAAAAAATTTTTTTTTGTTTTTCTTATTTATTTTTTCTTGATTTTATTTATTTTTACAAAATTAATTGGCTCACTTTTATTCCTATTACAAGGAATGTAAACATTCCTTGTAATAGAAAAAAGCATGACAGGTCCTCTTAAATATGAGATCTGGGGTCAAAAAGTCCTCAGATCTCATATTTGGACTTCAATGAAAAAAATTCCAAAAAATAAAAATAAAATGTCATTTAAAAAAATGACATTTGAAAATTCCTCTTTAAGAGGTATGGGGCGGAAGTGACGTTTTTGACGTCGCTTCCGCCCTCCTATGGTATAGAGATGAGTGGCGGCCATCTTAGCGTCACTCATCTCTAGACACAGGAGCAGAACGGACCCGATCGCCTCCGCCGCTGCCGACGGTTCCGGTAAGCGGTGGAAGGCACGGGAGAGCAGCGGGAGGGGGGGGCACCTCTCCCGCCGCCGATAACGGTGATCTCGCGGCGAATCCGCCGCGATGACCACCATTATCGGACAGCCGACCGGCGCCTGAAGAGATGGATACCTCGGTTGTGGCAGCAGCTGCTGCCGTTACCGAGATATCCCTCTTCAAAAAAGGGACGTACATCGTCGTGCGCCGGTCGGAAAGTGGTTAAACCCATGTCAAACTTGGGGTTTCGCATTAAAGGGAAACAGGCACAAGGTAGATAATGATCGTATGTGATGGCATTGTTCTAAAGTTAAAAGATTTTGGATATGATTTTTAATTCAGTCATACAAATCATGTCCCTAGATTCCTTTTTATAGTTTTCTCCAATGGACTAAGCATAGATATCCATAACAGTACACAAATGTTGATATCTCAAATCATTCAGGAATACTGCAATGGCTTGCTTTTCTTTAGACAAATATAAATATTCATGGATAATAACAAATTAAATAAGTACAATTATCCTTCTAGACCAGTGGTATCCAAACTGTGGCCCAGTGGCTTGAACTTTCAACTGCATGCCAACTCTATTCACATACATGAACAAACACAAGTATGTGTACCACAAAGTCAATTGGGAAGTTTAATGCTATGAGGAAGGCTATATTAGCCTAAATGTGTTAGCATTATGTACACTGTGTGTATTTACATGTAGCAAATAAAGTTTTAATAGAAGAGTATACTAAGTTGCCAGCATTTTACAAACAAACAAACATAAAAGCGTATGTGTCAATTGTAAAGTTTCATGTGTATTTGCTGTATATATCTATAATAACATTAGTGTGCTTTTCTTATTACTGTTTTTACCCAATTTCTAAACTAAAATAGTATGTTTTATAATTTAGATTCTCACTTTTGTCTGAGGTTATTGTATATTGATTAACAAACTCAAAAAGTATTTGCTGCGCTAAAGGTAATAAATAATAAAGGTAATAAAACAAAGTTAGCAGTCAGCACACTATGTATAGGATACACTATACAAATAAACAGTAAAGATACCAAAAGTGCAGCACTTAAACAGATGAACAGTGCATACATTGCATTCACATAATAGTCCACAATGTCATCCGTGAAGAAACTTCCACCAGTGAGTTCAGATATAATCTTCCTCTTTAAATCCAAAACAGTGTGAGCAGACATCCTGGCTTCTCATCTCATAGAAGCTCAAAAAACAAGACATCATCACCAGAATTATATTTTTCAACCAACTGTTATGTTCTTTGGAAAGTCAGAGGATTGACTTCACTACTTTTATGGATTTGGTTTAAACAGTGTTCTGGTAGTTCATCGAGAACTACAAGCTGACAGCCGCAAAGGCTGTCAGGACTTGTAGTTTTCCCATTTCCAGAACACTGTGAATGGATAGTTCAGTACAAGGAAGATCTGGGTACACACCGCTCCAAAGCAGCCTGCGAGATCCCATACACTGCTGTGAGAACCTGGGTGCCTGCCTGGTCTGCAGCCAAGAACGATCTGTAGAAGATGAAGGCATATCCAAGGAATAAAATCAATTCCTTTATTGAATATCCATTAAAATATGAAACATGACAAACACAGGGTCAACAGATGCTCAGTAGACACGTTGGACACTCCCAAGCTTACTCATTACTTGTAATGTGTGTTTGTTATGTTTCATCTTTTAATGGATATTCAATAAAGTGATTGATTTTATTCCAAGGATGTGTCGCCACTTTCTTTACCTTCTACAGACTGTGAATGGATATCACTGCAGGGCGGGCAGAGCCACACACAGCCATGTTTTCTTTAGATTGTGGCAGCGAGTGGGGGGGAGAAGATCCCCTGCTCGCTGTCAAAACAGGGAGTATAGGGGGGGCGGGGGCTGGTGCATTTGTAACATGTTACATGTTACACCCTGAATATGGGTGTAACATGTAACATATTACAAAAGGTGAACTTATCCTTTAATTCTGGTATCATGGGATTCATATGATATACTTTAAATGACCATTATAAATAACATGCAAAAGAATTCCAAGAACATGCCTCCCACCATTTTTTAAACTGGACATAATCTCAAAGTTTCAAATGTAAAGTTGACCTCCAGGCTCCACCTAAATCCCTCTAATTGCTGGCAAAAAATAAATAAATAAAATATCTACAGCAGTGCCCCTTTTTAGTCACCCAAATCTGCTGTTAAGGGACATATAGGTTCCAAGTCTTCTCTCTTCTTGCAGGCACAGGAAGGGGGAGTCCCTCTTCAGGTGTAATTGTCACTACCTACATGACATGGAAACCTTCTATTGGTGCCAGAGTCCTCTAAGGATCCAGAAGGGAGTCTGCAGGCGATGATGTCAGTGTAAAGAGGCCACCCAGTGTGGGGACATCTGCAGCTCAGAATTACTGGTAACTCACCCTGAAAACAGTGGCAGTGAAGGCATGAAAAATGGACTTAAGTCAGTAAAACACTGCTTTAACAGGTGAAAAGAGAAGGGTTATTTATTGTTCAGAGATGTGCTTTAAAAATAAAAAATACACACACTTCTCTTATCATTTCAGGCTTTTGAGGGCTGATGAATAGCTAACGTGTCCTTCAAAAAGATATTTTGACAAAAAGCATATTGTGGGTTTCAGACGATTTTATATTTTTCCAATAACTTCCACAACAACAGCTTCATCTCAAATATCAAATCTAAGCCTTTATATAAACCAACTTTTGCTTTAGTCGGTTGCATAAAGAGACCACATGAGTTTGTATTTCTTCTCCCAGAAATGGTGTGGGTATGGAAATGGCCTCAGTGGTAATGTTCTGTGCAACAGAATATAATAAGTATGATAGACCAGGATCTATGCTAATATGAAAATAATCCTACATCAATAATGTGATGTTCCTTCATCTATTTTTGCAATGCTTTAGATAGGGTTTTGTTGTGACTTGAAAATGTTATTTATTGACAGCAATGGGCTTAAATTTATTTGTTTCAGCTATGACAGAAATGGCCTGAGGGAAAGAAAACAATATTTTCTATCTTATTCAGTAATATCTTGCAAACCTGCATACAAGGCCTTAGGCATATTATGCTGAAAAGAGCCATTTCATTCACTTGACACTCAGCAAGTTTATTTCTGCTTATGTGCATGCTGTATATTCAGTTCTACTTACCCAGAACATGTTTCATCACTAATTCTACCTTAGGAGCTACGAGGCTTAAAAGTTTAATGAGGCAAATTAAATTTTTAGCTGTCTAAGTAAAATTAAAAAATAAGATGCTATTTACCAAACTTTTCATTACACATTACTATTTTATAGAGAAGCATTACTTCACTTACTATTGTAATAAGACAACTAAAAGACTGCATAACATTCTCCCAATGGAGAAGAATGGCTATTTTTACCCTATTCAAAACAACTCTGAAAATTACAGATTGGTTAGGAATTATTGGCCTTATTCATCTGCTACTCTAAGCTGCCAAAAGTCAAATATTAATTAGTTGCAGCGAGTTAGTGCCAAGTATTAGTCTTTACACCATATTAACAAATTGGTTAATTAGTGTATTATGTACAGTTAATAGAAAAATAAATAAAACTAAAGCGCCATGCCAATTAGAGTTTTTTTTTAAAAGCAAAATTGCAAGTTGTCCTTGCAGTGCAAAATTACCGGTTTGCTTTAAAGTTTGGTTCCTGGCAGCACATAGTCAGCTATCCTTTGCTCCCTCACGGCTCTGTTCAGCCAGCAGAAGTAATAGAAGTACCTCCTACATTTGGATACGAAGTCCCATGTGATAGTATTGGTGCTTGGTGATTGGCTAGCACTGTCAAGTTGGGGCAAGGAGACAGCCCTGTGTAAGCTCCGACTTGAAATCCAACTTTAGCTTTCTCAAGGCCACATTTTCCTAACTCCTTACAGCTAAAAGGGTTAATGAAGGAACAAAGGAACAGTAAGTTTATGCTACTGGGGATGTAGGAAATATAGGCAAACTGTTCCTGTGCCTAGCATAGACGAGGCAGTGGTTCTCTTCAAATTAAGCCTGTCATGTTCGAAATACAGGGAATACCAGCATTGACCTCCTTATGAAAATTCTGGTAGCCTGGCTGTTATGCTGAACCTCCGAGTTCAGTACTTTCTGTCATTGCCCTGGAACATGTATGGAAATAAATAAAGTCAAATAAATGTCTTGATCAACATAAAAGGTCTGTGACCCAAACTATTAACATAAAAGGTCTGTGACCCAAACTATTACTTGCATGTTACTTACTTTTTTTTTAAACGTTTAAAAAAAGTGTCTCCAAGGGTAAGGCATCTTAGGTATTGTTTTTCCAAGTGCGCATTGCAGAGCACTTCCACCCTTTCATCTAGCCTTTTCTGTAATCTCGCGCATGTGTGATTGTGTCTTAGCCAAGCCTCGTTCTGGATCCAATGTTCCCATGGCAACCGTGCTCCTCCACTGTATGCTGTGGCTGATTGCCGCTATAGTATGCAGGCTGATGCCTAGGTTTACACCTCATGTGACGTCACATAGGGTGTAGCAGGCAGTTCTGAAAGAATCATTAGTCTTTCGGGTTTTGAGCGCAGTGTCGCAGGGAGCAGAAATCACAATCTCTGCATCCTATCAATGGACAGATAGCACAGGAAGTGTGCTGTAAATCAGGGGAGAGATGCGCGTTTGCTGGTGACATAATTAGACAGAATGGGATGTATTACAAGAAAACAGAGCAAGTAAGGGGACATCTACAAGTAGCGATCATTAGGGTTTTTTATGCTGATTTAAACGTGATAAAGTTGTGGAGGAGAGTTTACTACAACTTTAAATATAATGGGGCTGATGTATGAAAAGTGTGAAAACAATGAATCAGCTTGCATTTCTGCAGTCCAGTTTTTGAAAATGAAGCAAGGATTCTGGCTTTCTGTGAAAAAGTAAAAATTCTCCCGTTATATCAGGATTACTAAATCTGAAACCTAAAATCTAAAACAGAAGAAAATGTATACTACTTAAAGCTGCAATAATAATAATAATAATCATAAACAAAACTGTACCACTTACGACTGCAGTAAAAATAATTATAATATTTCTATAGTGCTTTTCTCACTGGAGTCACCAAATGCTTGCGATTTTTGTAAAAAAGGATTTGTCAGATGTTGCTAAAAGCCAGAGTGAATAGATGTGTCTTAACTCTGCTTATAAGAACATCCAGTGAGGGTGCTTCCTAAATAATGGATAGTATTCCTTATTGTGGGTGCTGTGTGATAGAATGCTTAATATCCAAAACATTTTAAGTCAGTTATAGGCTTGTGTAATTTTCCCTTTGTTGAGTAGAAGACAAAGCATGTGGGAGTATGGGTAACCAGTTTTGTAAGATAGGTTGGGTCCAAGTTGTTTAGGAATTTATAAGTGAGTAGGCCAATTTTAAAAGAATATCATCCATCTCAGTGAAAGGCAGTGTAGAGAGTGAAGAATTTGGATGAGCAGCGATGTGGTTGGTAGGTGAATACCCTAGCTGCTGCATTCTGTACCGGTGGCAAACAATGTAGTTCTTTTTCAAGGAGACCATAGTAAAGGACGTTGTAGTAATCCAATTTAAATTAAACAAAAGCATGGATTCATTTTAGCATATAATCTGCTGGAATCAGATGTTTGATTGTTTGATATGGTGGAAGGAAGACCTGATGGCAGCTGGTGCCTGTTGTTTAATTGATAGGTCAGTGTCTAGGACCCAGGCTGTGCACATACTCTGAGAACATACTCTGAGAACATACTCTGAGAACATACTCTGAGAATATACAGAGTGCACATACTCTGAGAACATACTCTGTTCTGTGTTGGTTTCATCCAGTTACAGTTTATCTTCATCAACCCTTGTATGTCTGTAAGACACCTGTTGATCTTGGTCACAGGGTCATCAGTGTCTGGTTTGAAAGACAGGTATAGTTGTGTGTCATCTGAGCAGCTTTAAGAAGTCCAGTAAGATGTTAAAATCTGTGGTGTTAAATGAAGCAGAAAGATCATAAGATAGGGCATTCTCTCTTATCTCTAGCCATAAATAAGTTATAGCTTTGTTTTCCGAAGCCAGATTGAAATTTGTCAATGATTTGGTTATTTGTCAGCCAGGGAGCTTTAACACTGGTCTGTAATTGGCCAAGATCTCTGGATTTGCTTTTTAGTAATGGCTTGATAATGGGTTCCTTCCATTGCTGTGGAAACTGTCTGCTGAACTAATGTGGCTAATGCATACCAATAGTGGTCTTGTTGGACCTAGATAAAAGTCCCATGCAGTTGGACAGAGCCCTTTGATGATTATCACAGTTTCTTTGACATCAGTACAACCACATGTTGTCCAAAGGCTTGCTGGTGTGGAGTCTGTACTACTGGGCCCTGGGAATTCTGAAGATTTTCAGACCTAATTCCATCTCTCATTGAAGAGACCTTGTTAGCAAAATAATGAATAAACTCCTCACATGTTTCCTGCAAGAGGCTCAGACTTGATTCAGGCAACCTGGGTTGAGTGGGTCTCTTACTTGCTGTTGCAATTTGTGTGATAGTTATTCTGACTTTTTTTTTTTATGCAATAGTGCAATAATGATATCATAATGGTTAAAATGTTGGTCTGGGATTTTTTGGTTTGTTTAATGTGTTTTTTTATCCATTGTCTCCACTCCACTATTGCATGTTAGCCTTCTGCCTGTTGAGTCAGTTCGCCACCATTTACATCTATGTTTGCAACACCAAAATATCAATACCTCTTTAGGATATGCTCTCCATACGTTGCATAACAGCCTTATGGTCATTGCCGAATATATGCAGCCACTAAGCTGTAAAGTAAATTTTCCTTGTAACCAGTATACATAAGGACAGTTTAATTTATTGAAGAAATACATGTAAATTTGGTGTCAAACAACAAGTAAGAAAAAAAAAGAGACCTTCACACTCTAATATAGCAATCAGTAAAAAAAAATCTATAAAAATATATGCACATTAGGTGATGGAGTTCTTTAATGCCAATGTTGAAGAACCTGCTCTGCATGAATATATGAACGCTCTACTAACTCTCCCCAAGTGTCTTTTGATGGACAAGTGACACAAATAAGCTCTGATTATAATTTTATGGTGAAACATTTATCCTGGACTAGTGCTGTTGGTTGAGTTTTGGGGGGGAGGGGGGGTGGTTTGTTAGATTCCACTTAAAGAGGAAGTAAACCCTCTTTAACAACTTTAGCTTACAGGTAAGCCTATATTAAGGCTTACCTGTAGCTAACAAGGATATCGCCTAAACCTGCACAGTTTAGGAGATATGTCTGTATTTGCATGCGCTGACATCATGCGGCACATGCGCACTTGCGACAACTGAAGCATCGGCGCTATATGCCGATGCTTCAGTTGTACTATGCCGCTCTCGTGCGCATGCGCGTGACGGCATCGCGGCTCTGGCAAATCACAGCGCCGGAGCCGCGATACCCGGAAGTCACCCCGGGAGAACATGTCGGCGGTCGGAGGGGGAGAGAGGACCGATGCCGGGGCTTTGATCTCAGGTAAGTGATACATAATTAGCTACTATGCTATGCATACTAGCTAATTATGCCTTTGTCTTGCAGGTTTTTTTTTTTTTCAGTTTTTTTAAAGAGGGTTTACTTCCTCTTTAAGTGGACTATGCTAGTTCCAATGTTAGCCCTGTGCGGCTCAGAGGAGAGAGTGTATGTTGCCCTCTCGACCTCTATGTTCTGTGTTTGTATAATATGTGTGAAAAAAATGAATAAAAATAATTTATAAAAAAATATATATATCTATGCACATGTAATATATATGACTTAAAATAAGCTCAACATAGCTTCAAATGCACAGAACAGTCAAAACTTAGAAAGTCTATTACACAGAGAGAGTATGCCATTCTCTGAGTACTGTATGGTAACAGAAGATCAAAACAACAGTAACAGTAGCACTGTGTTCTTGATAGCTGAAAGTAATCACACATGCAGCATAAAAGACTACCCGCATGTCTGAAGTGACTCTATAAGCATAACATAGTGGTTTAAACTTTAATGTGTTAAATCATCAGTATATCATAAAGTATATCATAAAGTATTCCTTTACATGTAGGCATAAAACAGAACAGATACAGATATCGAACACAAGCCAATGTTTTTATTTTGGGGTCAATAGAAATGTATGTCTCCCTCGAGTTCATTAGTCACATGTATTTATCACATAAGAGAACATTGCCCCCTACTTATATCAGCCTGCAGTTCTCCACTTACCACCCCAATAATCTTAAAAGTCAATAAGACTCCATGGCACTTTTTCCAAGTTAGGCATTACACATAACTTGGCATTAGATCAATTAACTTCCAAGCACCAAAGCCAAAAGCCTCGGAGTCATCTTTGACTCAGAGATGTGTATGGATGCACAAATAGGATCAGTAGTCAGTGGATCCCATCATCTTCTCCGCCTGCTACGCAGACTCATCACCTTCATTCCAGAAAAGGAGAAAGCAGTAGTAGTTGGAACAATCATCAATTCGTGACTCGACTACGCAAATTCCCTCTACATAGGACTACCTGATTACCAGATTGCACACCTACAAGTCATCCAAAACACAGCAGCAAGACTAGTCACGGGAAAGAAACCCTGGGAATCCATCTCCCCATCCCCAAGGACACCACATTGGCTAACGGTAAAGGATAGGATCACATTCAAGACCCTCTGCCTCACCCACAAATGTACACAAGGAAACGCTTCTCAATACCTATGTGAGAAAATAAAACAATACATACCTAATCACAGCCTTCGATCGACAAACCAAAACCGCCTTCTCAAAATCATTCATTCTTCATTCATTCGTAACTTGGCATTAGATCAATTAAATGACAGTACCAGTCCATACACAGTCCCACTCAAGGGTCATTATAATGAACTGTGCGCAATCTGAAATCACTTATTTGCCATATATGTAAAAGTGTGTCTATATGCTCATCTCTATGGTTAAAGCCAAGGTGCATTGGGTGCATCTGGGCTAGTACCGGCATCACACCCTTCACATATTTGTGTCCATCAAAGAAGTATGGCATTACATGCAAGCATTTCAGTTCATTAAGAGCTACTGTATATCAGGGGCATTGCTTCTTACATGCAAGTGTCTCACCTCACTACAATGGTTGGATTATTTTTGGATGTGGGGATCTGGTTTAACTTATGTTAAATCTAAATTTGGGTCTCTGCAGTCGACATTCATTGTTCTAGATTGAAGTGCTTAGGTTGCAGTGCTTAGGTTACATCATTACATACAGTAGTTACATGACTATTCAGGTTGAAAAAAGGCACGTTTATTGAATTCAACCAACAATTATGTACAACTGATAAGTGTGTGAAGCCCAAAACAAGTTAGCCATTAAAAGCCCAAGTCCCGCAAAAATGTTTGTTTGGTATTGATAGAGTAGGGAAGGGTAAAATCTGTCAGGTTTAAAAATTGTGTGGGGCACAATACCTCACTTTCTGTGTGATCACAAAAATTGGAAGTGCAACTGGATTATAGCTAACGTGACCTAGCCTAAATATTTCTAAGATACCAGTGAAGTGCAGCTCCTTGTGGTGCTTGGAAGTGCCTATGTCAAATCATTCCCTACATCCGTATAGAGCTAAATAGATCTAGACTGTACATTGGGCTTTGACCTCAACCTGAACTGAGATTAGGCATTGCCTCTTTGGTGCTAACATCTACCCCATCACACAGCTGTCAAATGCCAGAACACCAGTGAAAAGTAAAGGTTTTGGCATTTAACAGTAACACTATTTTCAGGAGGGTGGGCCTAATCTCAACCTGGGCAGAAGTTGAAGACCCATGTACACCCTGAACCTGAAATCCAAGGGGTTCCACAAGGATCAGTTTGAAAGCCAAACATTGGGTACTTGCAGGCCCTGGGTAACCACTGATTTTACCTTAGAAATGTTTTAGGCTAGGTAAAGATTCAGAATTTATATTGTTCTAAAATATTGAAGATGTTTTTATAATTAATGTCAAATACTGCTCTCTCGTATTTAGGTTACCTTATTTAAAGAACATTGGTAGTGTTTAGTGTGATTTACACTAAGATACCTAGATGATCTTTAATTTTTTTAAAGCTTAACTCCAGGTAAACAGTTAAATACAAATTAGAAGTGCATATAAGGAAGCTGTTTTTACCTTCCAAAGGTTTTGTCATTTTATCCATCAAATCCCAAGATTTACACAGCGCTGACAGTGAGCACTGCCAGACTTGTACCTCACTTTTCTTTGTAGGCAGTTAAGCTAGGTTCACATACTGTATATGCATATGCAGTGATTAATTTTTGCCATGAATTTTCTGCCATGATTTGTGTTTTTTCATGCGTGTTTTTCATGCATTTTTAATGCTTTTTTTTTTTTTTAGTAAGTGTTGATGTTGCTAGGAAGAGGTGTCTGTTGTCATGCAGGAAAACACACCAAAACACATGTACATGCACTTTTCATGCATTTTTGGCAATTTTTTCATGCATTTTGAAGGAACCAAAAATGCACTGTGCTGTGTCAAAAAAAGGTCCCTGCACCTTTCCAAAAGTGGGATAGAAGTCTTCGGAGCGTTGGTAGCTTTCCTAACAGAAAGTAGTTATACCTTCCAATGATAGGCGGCTGTCACTATTCTAGTAATGTAATATATTTATTTTAAACATTTAATAACTACTAAGAAAGGTCATCATTTTTAGTTTTAAAAGCTTATGGGGCTGTTGTTGATTCTTAAACTCACATGGAATAAAAGCTATGCACCCTTTCACAAGGATGCTGATAGGATTTATTTATAAAGCAACGCTTCTTCACTTTGAACCTAACAGATGTATTTTGACCTGCCTTGGTAAAAGCAGTCCGTGAACTATAATGTAAACTAATGAAATGGCCCAATTTATTTATAAATTGGCATTCATTATTTTAAAATACTCATGTATACATTCTACATTCTCTAACAAGAATCCAATTGAAAACCTGATTGATATGGCTGTAAATTCTTCACATTGTTCCCAAGTATAAGATACTAAATGGTTGGAAAAGCATTGTTCCCTTAATGTGACCTTTTCTGTTTTCATAGATTCAGGAATTACACTTGTGAAAACAGATGCAACACCATGTGCATTCCAAAGGAGATTGTTTGCTAAAAATATACATACTCCCACTTCATTAGAGTCACCCCATGATGGATATATTCTGAGAAAGTGTGATTTTAAAAAACACTGCCCTGCCAGGGCCCCGGTTACATGAACAAAGATATTCTAATATGCAGAAAGTAATTGGCTAATTCATACAAGTACATTTTTATCCCTATTCCTTTTTATACTGGCTTTTCCAAATAACAAATGCAGTACCGTATTTATCGGCGTATAACACGCACCAGCGTATAACACGCACCCCAAGTTTAGGGGGGCATTTTAAGGAAAAAAGTTTTAGGAGGGAAGTTTAGGAAAAAAAAACACTTACATTTAAGCGTCATTTGCAGCTTGCCCAGTGTGATTTGCAGCTTTGCCCAGTGTGATTTGCAGCTTGCCCAGTGTGATTTGCAGCTTGCCCAGTGTGATTTGCAGCTTGTCAGCGTCATTTGCAGCTTTCCCCAGCGTCATTTGCAGCTTGCCCAGTGTGTTTTGCAGCTTTGCCCAGTGTGTTTTGCAGCTTACCCAGTGTGTTTTGCAGCTTGTCAGTGTCATTTGCAGGTTACAAGCATCATTTTCAGATTGCCCACATTTAAATTTGCCGCCTAGAAAGACTGCGGCGTCGAAAAAGACCGAGCGGCGCCGGAAAAACCAGAGCAGTCTGTTCGGCTCGGCTCGCAGTCCCGCCTCCCTGCTGTTTCGGAAGCGAGCGCAGGGAGGCGGGACTGCGAGCGGCGCCGGAAAAACCCGAGCCGTCTGTTCGGCTCGGCTCACAGTCCCGCCTCCCTGCTGTTTCGGAAGTGAGCGCAGGGAGGCGGGACTGCGAGCGGAGCCGAACAGACAGATCGGTCTTTTTCGGCGGCGCTCGTTTTTTTCCGGCGGCGCTCGTTTTTTTTATTGACGGCGGTCGCTGTTTTTCTGTGCCGTTTGATTTTTTTTTGCACTTTTTTTTTGGGGGATCGGCGTATAACACGCACCCACGACTTTCCCCCTATTTTAAGGGGGAAAAAGTGCATGTTATACGCCGATAAATACGGTAATTTAGAGCTTGGATAAAAAGTTTAGTGCAACAACATTTTTTAGAAGTAAAATAGTACATTTTGTATAGAGATGTGCACATCAGACCAAACAGAGGGACATCTGAGGCTGCAAGAGGGACAAAGGGATGTGGACTACATTTTTCTAAATTTTAGTGCAAATCTATTAACCTACTCAGACTGTTTGAAAACCACACAGTCTTTGTATTGCATTCCCTGTAACTAGTGTTGTTCCAGCAGTTAAAAAGAAAAAAAAAGTAAACCTTTTCCATATTCCAGATCTGCAAGTCTGTATACAAGATACCATATTGAAAGTATTGCATAGCAAGAACTTTATTGTGACATTAATGTCAATTTAAATTGTGAATAATAAATTATCTGTCTTTGTAAATAGCATCATTGTGTCATATATGTACATTCCTCAAAGCATTATCCACGAAATCCCATTTAGTGTGATATCATAGATCACTTCAGATCGTGTATTCAACCAAGTCACACTTACCCAATATCAGTATTGCCTCAGTTTAAAGTATATTCTAGGGTTGGTGTGGGTACCATCATCCTTATATCATAGAAATGGGTGCCCAGGGTCACCTCAGAAGTGCCCCTGGAAAGCGAGAAAAGGGTTTGGACTATCTCGGTACCTCAAGGACATAGACAAAAATATATATAATTTGTATAAAAACTGTTTAATAGTATGTAGAATATAAAAACATGGTGGAACAAAACCACATTGACAGAAATACAGTTGATAGTTATAGTCTTATGTGCTGCTTCAAACAATTGTACAAGCAATAAGATGAAAAATTATCCCCAGTGTTGAAGTGGGGTATACAGTATGACGCATCTTGGCAAATGTCCCTTACTAGTTTCGCAGCAAAAGCTGCTTCTTCAGAAGGAGCCAGTTATAGGCATCTAGTAAAATAAATTGCAATTGTAATTACAAGTTCGAACCATCCTTAATGTTGTTAATATATATTTCAAGATATGAAATTTATTTTCTTTAATATTGTATACATTCAGTTTTAGTTCTGAGAAGGGTACGAACACACTGCTTACCTAGAAAACAGGGAAGCTGGGGCAATGTGGCATTATGTACAGAGGCACCGAAGGCAAATGTCCCCCATGGCGGGCACGGGAGGCGTCTAGGACCACTGAATATTAAGTATTGTTTAATTTAAATGATATGATTCAGCTTTTGATGTTCATCAATAGAGTGTGTGTGATACAATCAAATAGATTAAGTAAAAGGAATTTTTTTAAAAGGAGGGGGAAAGGAAAAAGGGAGGGGGTGGGGGGAGGAAGAAGGGGGGAGGGGGGAAAGGAAGGGAACAGGAAGAGAAGAGAGGAAGGGCGGGGGGAGGGGGGAGAATAGACAGAAGAATATAGATATATTAATGTAAAGTAGACAATAGAACTAGCTTAAAATGGGATATTCATGGAGCTGAAGTAGTTAGAGAGTAGATATATTAGATTACTATTTTAGGTCAGAAGATCCAGTGTGACATCCCAGGATTAGAGAATAAAGGAGTAATGCTGCTCGTGTGTTCTTGAGCGGTCTATTGGCAGTAAGTTGTTTCTTTTGGCAGGGGTCTAATGGTGCAGTAATTGCAGCAAGAGACAATTCCACCTAATAAATAATAGTAATAGAAGCAGTTGAGAGTCAATAGGGGAAAAGGAGAAGTAGATGGAATTTGTTATGACGAAACTACAGAGCAGTACATGTCCATGACAATGCACCCTCATATGCCAACTTATTTCTAGGAGGATGGAAGAGGACAATCTTCGCTGATGAGACACTCCAATCCTTTCTAGATCAAGTTCTCTATTGGCACAGATTCATTGATGATTTGTTTATAATTTGGACAGGAACTGAAAGTACTCTAATAGAATTTGTTGGATTACTTAACAATAATCACTTTAACCTTTGATTTATTCTCAACTATGATCGCAGCAGCATCCCATTTCTAGACTTGAGAATTATTAAAGGTCCAAATGGCCTAATCAAAACAGACCCTTTTCGCAAACCTACAGCCGGAAATACGTTACTCCACGCTTCTAGCGCACACCCTCACCCTCTGGTACGCAGTATACCCTACGCACAATAATTTAGACTATAGCGTAACTGCACAGAGGACGAGGACTTCTATGCTCAGGCCTTGGCGCTACATGAACACCTACTGTCAAGAGGCTATACTAAAACTAATCTCAGAAAATCTTATAATAAAGGCTTAGCACGTACCAGATCTTCTCTCCTGTATGGCTCTATTTGCAAGAAGCAATTAAAGACAGTAAAAATAACAATGACATTTTCTGCCCATCATAACCCCATCATAAATCTCCTCTCTGACTATTTGCACTTTCTAACCGATCATCATATCCTTAAAAAATACGTAAGACCAACTCCCGAGCTGGTATTTCGTAGAGTAACTTTGCTAAAAGATAAATTAACAAGTAGTCACTATCAGGAAGGACCTCGTGGTCCGAGGGATCCTCGCGGCATTTTCTGCTGTGGACAATGCACGCGCTGTCCCTGGATACAAGAGGGCACAAAGTTCATTCTCCCTAACAGAGAATTATTTACACCTGCATTTCACACCAACTGCAGTACAAAAGGAGTTATTTATATAATGGTCTGTGCCTGCAATGCGTTCTACGTAGGCAAGACCATAAGAGAGCTTCATCAGAGAATAGGAGACCACCTATACTGTTCCACAAATGGTAAATTTACCACAGTGGGACCACAGATTTAACTCTGAAGTGGTTAGATTTGTGGTGCTTGAAACGATTCCCAAGGAATTCCATGGAGGAGACTGGGATCGCAAAATCCTACAGCGAGAACGCCTGAATGCTAACATACCCCCTGGTTTAAACAAAAGTCACACATATAAAGCATTTCTCTAATCAATCCTATTTACATATTTACTAGGCTGGACCTTACCCTCCCTTTTGCTGTACGTGACAAACATGCTCAGTCTGGTGAGACCTACTGATTTAATCTTTCTTTTTTGAATTCTAATACCGACATTTGTTATAGTAGGGCTAGCAGGACGGTCAGGGTTAAATCTATAACCAGACTGTCCCCTACCCTACATTTATCCAATGCTATAAAACTTTTATGTATTGTATTTTGCATTGCTCCTAGACTGCTGCAGTTTGAGGTTTAGCTCCCCCAGCGGTGGACACGCGCCTCTCCAGGGAACAGAAGAGCCCTGTATAAGAGCTATGATTTATTCCCACCAGGATGATGGCCGCTGGCCACGTCCACTATATGGTCAATGCTCGTGCGTCAATCAGGCACGCGGTGTGAGGAAAGACAGACCCAGCGACGTCATCCGCCGGCGTTAGCCGGCTAATGAACGTCAGCTGGGTTGGAGGCATAAAAGGACGCCAAGAGCGGCCCCCAGTAAGGAGGCCGATCCCTGTGAATATATGACAGGAGGCATACGGTGAGTTACCGGACATTACGGAGCACTGCATCTGCATATATACCAACCCCAAGCCAGCCGTGTACTGAGTCTGACATTGGGGATGGGATATACTGTCATGGACATGTACTGCTCTGTAGATGCGGCATAACAAATTCCATCTACTTTTCCCCTATTGACTCTTAACTACTTTGATTACTATTATTTATTAGGTGGAATTGTCTCTTGCTGCAATTACTGCACCAATAGACCCCTGCCGAAAGAAACAACTCACTGCCAATAGACCGCTCAAAGAACACACTAGCAGCATTACTTCTTCTGACCTAAAAGGTTGGTAATCTAATATATCTACTCTCTAACTACTTCAGCTCCATGAATATCCCATTTGAGCTAGTTCTGTTGTCTATTTTTACATTACTAAATCTATAGTCTTCTGTCTATTCTTTTCCCCTCCCCCCACTTTTTCCCCCTTCTTTCCCTATTTCTCCCCTCCCCCCCCCCTTTCCTTCCCCTATTTTTCCTGGTCCCCTCACTTTCACCCGCCCTTCCTCTCTTCTCTGCCTTTTTCCCTTCCTTTTCCCCCCTCCGCCCTTCTTACTCCCCCCACCCCCCTCCCTTTTTCCTTTCCCCTTTTTTTTCTTTTATTCCTTTTACTTAACCTATTTGATTGTATCACACACACTCTATAGATGAACATCAGAAGCTAAATCATATCATTTAAATGTACAATACTTAATATTCAGTGGTCCTAGATGCCTCCCGTGTCTGCCATGGGGGACATTCGCCTTCGGGTGCCTCTTTACATGCTGCCACATTACCCCAGCTTCCCTATTGTCTAGGTAAGCAGTGTTTTCGTACCCTTCTCAGATTTAAAACTGAATGTATACAATATTAAAGAAAATACATTTCATGTCTTGAAATATATATATTAACAACATTAAGGATGGTTCGAACTTGTTCTTACAATTGCAATTTATTTTACTAGATGCCTATAACTGGCTGCTTCTGAAGAAGCAGTTTTTGCTGCAAAACTAGTAAAGGACATTTGCCAAGACACATAATACTGAGTACCTCACTTCAACCTTGGGGATCATTTTCCATCTTATTGCTTGTGCAATTGTTTGAAGCAGCATGTAAGGCTGTAACTATAAACTGTATTTCTGTCAATGTGGTTTTGTTCCACCATGTTTTTATATTCTACATACTTTTAAACAGTTTTTATACAAATTGTATATATTTATATATGTCCTGGAGGTACAGAGATAGTCCAAACCCTTTTCTCACTTTCCAGGGGCACTTCTGAGGTGACCCTGTGCACCCATTTTCAAGTCAGACTTTTGGTTACCCCCGTGGCTCTATCATACTGTTTGATCAGACAAACTGATTTTTTATGCTGTTCTTCCACTGCATTCATTCTTATGTTGAAATTAAGTGTTTTTGCCAAAGGGCTGGAAGGCAGTAGCTGTCTGAAGGTGCCCTTTAATCCATCATGTAAAACATTGCTGTAACTGTGTACAACACATAATTATTGATGATTATAGTATGTGAAAATAAATAGAACAAATCATTTGTGAAAACAGCAATAAATATGATATTGCCATATACATTGCAGTTCAGCCTCAGGTTTGTTTTTGTCTATGGGAAGTGTATGGTAAAGCATACTGGCTTGCCCCTCAAACAATAGCCCAGGATGTGTGAATATAATAATGTCACCCACCACCTTAAATATAGGTGGAAAGGGTAATATTGTGTTTGGAGGACATGGAATGCAAAATTTTCATTACCCCCACTTTTAAGAAAAGCAATCAGCAGGTGATGATGCCGTTAGAGAAACTGGCCTTATGAGTCTGCCATGTAGAGATAAAATGCCTTATTCAGTGACTGCCATTGAAGACAATGCTAATGGCAATAAAATGTTTTCTTCTCTCTGTTCAAGTCTGGCCCCCTGAAAGTGGCATTACAGGGAACATGATCCCATGGTAGATATTGTCATTCAATGAAATTCATGACTACCCCCCCCCCCCCCCGAAGGCTGAAAGCAGAACAGGGCATATTCTTGTATAAAGTATGTGTAAATCTTAACAATTGAGTTCCTTTATTTGCTCCCTTTTGATCTGCTAAATGTACCATTAATCGTTTTTTCTTATAGGTTTTCAATATGTGCAAAAATACCTGTTGATTTTGCCAGAAATCTTGTGAGCAGACAATATTCTGTGATCTCTGCCTGGTCACATGGAGGATTTATGATGTCAAGTCAAAAGGAAGGTAGGAGTATACTATACTACTGGCAGATCAACATTGCAAACAGTACTTTCAAAAAAATAAAACATGGGGAAACATTTATGTAATGCAAAGATGTACTCAATATTTTTATTTTTTTTTCTGTCTTGAGATATGATTTAACTTTGAACAAAGAACTTAAATGTGTAAAAACCCTTACACACACTTGGCCCCTGCCAGACAACACAATGGCTGTGTATAGTTTTACCTCAGAATTGAAGCATTGCTTTGGACTTTTTTTACAACTTAAAAATGCCTCTCTGTGTTATTATATGTGTCCATGCACACATACTGTAGGCTTTTAGGCTGTAAGTGGCATAGGCCTTTTCAAGCTGCAAAAAAAAAACAAAAAAACAGCAGCATTACAACTGTAAAAATGCCTGATGCAGCTAAACGCGTGTTAATAACTCTGTATACAGCGTTATGCTGAGAAAAGTGTTTTTAAGCCGTAGTAATTGGATTTGGGAGTGGAAAATAGAATAGGACAGAGAAACACTGCTAAACACTAACGAGGCTAAACACGCATTAACACCAATGCAAATTGTCTAAAATTGAGCATTTACATCTGCTCTTTCCTGGTGTCGGTTTTTACGCCCTGTGTGCAAGAGGCCTTAGAGTGGATGACCTCCTACAAATGATTTACACAGGTAGGCAGAATAATATCTGCAATGAAACCACCAAAATAGCAAATGTAAATGAAGTTAACATACTCATTGAATACTTTTGCACAGTGGTAGTATCATAGCCAATGCTGTTTATCTGAGGAGTGATTATTGTTAATTGGAATTATGTAATTAAAATTATCTGAGGAATAACTGTAATCCCCCAGTCAGCATTAGATGACCATGGCTGTTTCGCAAATAGTAAATGAGTACTTTATAGCCCAGCGACAATACCATTGCCCTGTACAGCCTGCATATAGTGTTAATAAGTGCTGCACTTATGAATGCTGTGTTGTGCCCATAAGCTGTAGAAAAGTGAGTGAGGTTCCAATGCAGGTTGGGTCATAAAGAACTTTTATTGGCCTGAACCAGATCCTACCCACTGCTCTGAAGTCTAATGCCACGTACACACAAGCAGACTTTTCAACGGGCTTGGTCCGGCAGACTATCCGACGGACTTTGCAGCGGAGGTCCACCGGACTTTCAAACGAACGGACTTGCCCACACACGATCACTCCAAAAGTCAGACGGATTTGAACGTGATGACGTACGACCGGGCTAGAATAAGGAAGTTCATAGCCAGTAGCCAATAGCTGCCCTAGCGTCGGTTTTCGTCCGTCGGACTAGCACACAGACAATCGGATTTTTCGACTGTACTCGAGTCCGTCGGAAAGATTTGAAACATGCTTTATTTCTAGGTCCGTCTGACTTTTGGGAAAGAAAAGTCCGCTGGAGCCCACACACGATCTATTTTGTCCAACGGATTCCGGTCCGCCGGACCTATTCCGTCAAAAAGTCCAATCGTGTGTACACGGCATAAGGAGACAATAGGGCATGACAAGTGTAGCAGTATAGAAGGTTGTCCATGTTGTTGTTGCCTTTATTTATTGTTTGCAAGGTAGCCTTAAGGTTCTTTAATTGAAATAAATATGCATCTATGTTATTCCAAATAAAAAATTAAGTCATTTTCACAATCACATATTTTTATAATTGTTTTTTACAATTACAGCAGGACCTTTCAAACGCTTTTTTTTTTTTTAAAATGCAAATTAAATGTTAGAGTCAGCCAAACTTAATTATTTGCACTGCGATGGAAACCGCCATCCATCAACAGTTAACACATCCCATTTTTTTGTTTCTAAAGTTCAATTAGGCCATGGAATCTTAATATTGGCTTCCCTTCCACATATACAGAACTGCTGTGTAATTAAAATGTATGTTTTCTTTAATGAGAGGGAGTAATGCACAGCTTTGTCAGCCCTTCTTTCCTTTTTAAGAAATATGCTATCTAATTACAGATTTAGATCTGCATAAGAATGTTTAACTCTCTAAACAAGATGCTCCATCCCATTTGTTTTCACTGTTTGTTGAAATAACTAATAAGAAACACATGCTGTTTGAAACCAAATTCAGGAAATGATCAGTTCGTTTCAGTTTGCAATCTCCTCTCCTCTAATCCTGAAGAACATTTTATTATATTCTACACTTGTATAAAAAAAGTGTCCTCCATATGATGCAATGTATCATTAGTACAAAATACACAGTTGAAGCAAAACTTGAAGTCCTTAAAGAGGCATAAAATAATCATTCATAGGTGTTCTAATATATAGCATTAACCTCAAACTGCCAAAATATATTTTAATTGCTACCGCAACCTGTAATTATTGTAAATTATTATGTACACAGATATAAAGACATGTACGAGCAAAAACACATTGGATTAATAAGCAAAACAATAATTTCATCAGTCGGAATGACTAATATGACCTTCAAGATTCAGGCATGACATTCTTTATACTGAATAATAGGTGAAAACATTGTACAAGGATGTAAACAAATAATAGGCACAGCAGGAAATCATTTTTGTTATTTTTTGTTATTTTATAAGGCTCAATAAGTCTGTCTATGTTATTTTTGTTTCCTTCTGACAACCTAAGCTATGCATTAAACCTAGAGATGAATTATCTTTTAGGGCCCAGTTATTCTTTGCAAAAACAAGCTTATTACCGCTACATGCATTGTTGCTTTGCAGTGCCATTTTGAGTGGCATCCCAATAGTTTAACAAAATGCACGTGTTGCAGTGTGCTATTGGCTTTTGGATCCCGCTACTGTCAATCACAGGCAGTGTGCCAATGAGGAGAGACCGGGAGTAGGGCCGAGCCGTGCTCTGTGTCTAAAAAGGGGTCTCAAATTGGCGGCCCTCCAGCTGTTGTGAAACTACAAGTCCCATGATGCACTGCAAAGCTGACAATCCGCCGGACTTTCCAGCTGGCTTCGCCGGACTTTTCCAGCGGACAATCCGCCGGACTTTCCAGCTGGCGTCGCCCGACTTTCCGAGCGTGTGGACTTTTCCCACACACGCCGGGACTTCTCCGGCGGACAGTCCGCTGGACAAAGTCCGCGGGGACTTTTGAAAATGAACGGACTTGCCCACACACGGAGCAGTCCGTTCATTTCGAACGTAACTTCAGGTACGTAGCTAGCGTAGGCAGTAAATGCCGGCGCGCTAGCTCCGTCACCTGGCATGGATTTAAAGGGAATCCCCACGCCGAAAGCGGCGTGGGGGTCCCCCCCAAATCCATCTCAGACCCTTATCCGAGCACGCAGCCCGGCAGGCCAGGAAAGGGGTGGGGACGAGCGAGCGCCCCCCCCCCTGAGCCGTACCAGGCCGCGTGCCCTCAACATGGGGGGTGCCCTGGGGAAAGGGGGGCCGTGCGCCCCCCCCCACCCCAAAGCACCTTGTCCCCATGTTGATGAGGACAAGGGCCTCTTCCCGACAACCCTGGCCGTTGGTTGTCGGGGTCTGCGGGCGGGGGCTTATCGGAATCTGGGAGCCCCCTTTTATAAGGGGGCCCTCAGATCCCGGCCCCCCACCCTATGTGAATGAGTATGGGGTACGATGTACCCCTACCCATTCACCTAAGGTGTAAAATGTAAAGTAAAAAAACACACACACTTTTGAAAAAATATTTTATTGCACTGCTCCGGGGGTCTTCTTCCGTCTTGGGGGTCTTCTCGCCGGACTCCTCCGCCATTTACCAAGCTCTTTTACCGAGCGGAGAAGTCCGGCTACCTTCTTCGTCGTCGCCGCCGTCGTCTGGGGGTCTCGATCCGCCTTCGGGGGTCTTCCGGGGTCTCTTCTGTTCTTGCCGCTGTCGTCGCTTTCTGCGCCGCCTTCTTCTTCTTCTTCCGCCTTCTTCTTCTTGTTCTTCTTCTTCCGATGTTGACACGTCGCTCGCTCTGGCCGGAATGCCAGAGCCGCGCTGTGCTGGGACTTATATAGGGACAAGGGGACAGGGTCACATGCTCATGTCACATGGTGACCCCGCCCCCTTGTGATGTCACAGTCCCAGCATCCTCCGGGACTGTGACATCACAAGGGGGCGGGGTCACCATGTGACATGAGCATGTGACCCTGTCCCCTTGTCCCTATATAAGTCCCAGCACAGCGCGGCTCTGGCATTCCGGCCAGAGCGAGCGACGTGTCAACATCGGAAGAAGAAGAACAAGAAGAACAAGAAGAAGAAGGCGGAAGAAGAAGAAGAAGGCGGCGCAGAAAGCGACGACAGCGGCAAGAACAGAAGAGACCCCGGAGACCCCGGAAGACCCCCCGAAGGCGGATCGAGACCCCCAGACGACGGCGGCGACGACGAAGAAGGTAGCCGGACTTCTCCGCTCGGTAAAAGAGCTTGGTAAATGGCGGAGGAGTCCGGCGAGAAGACCCCCAAGACGGAAGAAGACCCCCGGAGCAGTGCAATAAATTATTTTTTCAAAAGTGTGTGTTTTTTTTTTACTTTACATTTTACACCTTAGGTGAATGGGTAGGGGTACATCGTACCCCATACTCATTCACATAGGGTGGGGGGCCGGGATCTGAGGGCCCCCTTATAAAAGGGGGCTCCCAGATTCCGATAAGCCCCCGCCCGCAGACCCCGACAACCAACGGCCAGGGTTGTCGGGAAGAGGCCCTTGTCCTCATCAACATGGGGACAAGGTGCTTTGGGGTGGGGGGGCCGCACGGCCCCCCTTTCCCCAGGGCACCCCCCATGTTGAGGGCACGCGGCCTGGTACGGCTCAGGAGGGGGGGGCGCTCGCTCGTCCCCACCCCTTTCCTGGCCTGCCGGGCTGCGTGCTCGGATAAGGGTCTGAGATGGATTTGGGGGGAACCCCCACGCCGTTTTTCGGCGTGGGGATTCCCTTTAAATCCATGCCAGGTGACGGAGCTAGCGCGCCGGCATTTACTGCCTACGCTAGCTACGTACCTGAAGTCACGTGCTAAATGAACGGACTTGCCGATGAGCGGCAAGTCCGTTCATTTAAAAAGTCCGGCGGACTAGCCTACTAACGGCGGGATTGTCCGCCGGACTGCCAAGTCCAGCGGATAATTTTAAAACCAAACTTAAAACTTTGGTCCGCCGGACTTTGGCGCCAAAAAGTCCGCCGACGCCCACACACGAGGGGATTGTCCGCTGGACTTGAGTCCAGAGGATAATCCCACGGGATTGTCGAGTGTATTGTCCCTTCGTGTGTACGCGGCATTTGACATGATGTCAGAAGGGGGTTCACCGCCCTTGCCTATTTAAGAGCTGTCAAAGCGTAGAGAAAACAGTCGCCGGGAGGCCTCCCGTGGAGGTGGAGCGTTTTCATTTTAGCAATTTTTCGGGTCCGTCGGGCGGCGTGATTGACGGAAGGGCACAGAAAGTTTTTTATCCTAATGCATGCAGATAAAAAAACCTTGTGCCTTTACAACCACTTTAAGCTCTAGTTTTTATATATATTGACTAAAATCTTCTCCTTTTTAATTTTAGAAGGCAATGGTCAACCATGTATTTCCTTGATAACCAGTTTCCTCACAAACACTTAGAGGAAAAATGTTGCAGACAAAAAAAAGAAGACTTTTTAAAAATAAAATTGTCCCCAATAGTAAAAGATAACTAGCAGTTAAACTGTCACAGCAGCTGTCTTGTGTGACAGAAGGACTTATGTCTTAAAGCTTCCTATGAATTTGCCTGGCTCTGGGCAGCAAACTTCAGTGTATCTTTCCCCTTTAATCACAGCAGCAAACCTTTTTGATTCCTGTTGTGTGTGATAGGTATGGGTTATTCAGGGAACTACAACAGATGGTACAACATTCATTCATACTCAACTGGCAGTGAGAAAGAAATAAAATCATAGCAGAACTCAATACCTGGCATATGTCTGACAGTTCAGGTGATAGCTAAGAAAGAAACTCTGGAAATCCTCTTGAAGCATGGCATATGTGAGTGCTTCCTAGAATTTTGACACAACAGTCACTCATACAAAGCTAACTCCACTATTAGATCAAATGGAGGTAAGATATTAATTGGATATTAAAGATAATGCATTTTGCTTAAAGATACTGTATCTGTATACTTTTTTCCCCCTAATTTATTGTCTAAAAAAGCATTTAAACTTGTATCCATTTCACTTTCACTTAGCAGTAAGGATGGGCCCGGTGCTCGATGCGAACCCACGTTCGCATCGAGCACCGGGCGTTCGCTCGCTCTGCGAGCCCAGAACTATTTTGGCCGCTCGCATCACGTTCGTGTGATGCGAGCGGCCCCGCAATGCATTGCGGCCGGCGCGGCCGACGCAGTGCATTGCTGGCTGATGATTGGCCAAGCATGCACTGTGACCCCGCATGCTTGGCCAATCACAGCCCCGGAAAATCGAAGAGCCATAATTGGCTACAGGCAGGACGCCTGTAGCCAATTACAGCTCAGGGGCTGTAGTACACGCCCCCCCCCTATAAAACGCCGCCACGCCGTCTGCGCCGGTCACATGCTGTTCCGGCGCAGATTGAGCAGGCAGATTCTGTGACACTCTGCTGCATTGAGATAGTTAGATAGATTCACTTACAGAGATTGAGTTAGATAGATTCAGTTACAAAGATTGATTGACAAAGAGGGGCTTGTAGTGTGCTCGTGGCAGGCAGGCAGAGCTCCTATATTTTGTTACCAGAAGCACCTATAGGACTTGTAGTGTGTTCGTGGCAGGCAGGCAGAGCTCCTATATTTTGTTACCAGAAGCACCTATAGGACTTGTAGTGTGTTAGTGGCAGGCAGGCAGAGCTCCTATATTTTGTTACCAGAAGCACCTATAGGACTTGTAGTGTGTTCGTGGCAGGCAGGCAGAGCTCCTATATTTTGTTACCAGAAGCACCTATAGGACTTGTAGTGTGTTAGTGGCAGGCAGGCAGAGCTCCTATATTTTGTTACCAGAAGCACCTATAGGACTTGTAGTGTGTTCGTGGCAGGCAGGCAGAGCTCCTATATTTTGTTACCAGAAGCACCTATAGGACTTGTAGTGTGTTAGTGGCAGGCAGGCAGAGCTCCTATATTTTGTTACCAGAAGCACCTATAGGACTTGTAGTGTGTTAGTGGCAGGCAGGCAGAGCTCCTATATTTTGTTACCAGAAGCACCTATAGGACTTGTAGTGTGTTAGTGGCAGGCAGGCAGAGCTCCTATATTTTGTTACCAGAAGCACCTATAGGACTTGTAGTGTGTTCGTGGCAGGCAGGCAGAGCTCCTATATTTTGTTCCCAGAAGCACCTATAGGACTTGAAGTGTGTTAGTCCCATTACACACACAGAGCTATATTTTCTTCCCAGAAGCACCTATAGGACTTGAAGTGTGTTAGTCCCATTACACACACAGAGCTATATTTTCTTCCCAGAAGCACCTATAGGACTTGAAGTGTGTTAGTCCCATTACACACACAGAGCTATATTTTGTTCCCAGAAGCACCTATAGGACTTGAAGTGTGTTAGTCCCATTACACACACAGAGCTATATTTTCTTCCCAGAAGCACCTATAGGACTTGAAGTGTGTTAGTCCCATTACACACACAGAGCTATATTTTGTTCCCAGAAGCACCTATAGGACTTGAAGTGTGTTAGTCCCATTACACACACAGAGCTATATTTTGTTCCCAGAAGCACCTATAGGACTTGAAGTGTGTTAGTCCCATTACACACACAGAGCTATATTTTGTTCCCAGAAGCACCTATAGGACTTGAAGTGTGTTAGTCCCATTACACACAAAGAGCTATATTTTGTTCCCAGAAGCACCTATAGGACTTGAAGTGTGTTAGTCCCATTACACACAAAGAGCTATACTTTGTTCCCAGAAGCACCTATAGGACTTGAAGTGTGTTAGTCCCATTACACACACAGAGCTATATTTTGTTCCCAGAAGCACCTATAGGACTTGAAGTGTGTTAGTCCCATTACACACAAAGAGCTATACTTTGTTCCCAGAAGCACCTATAGGACTTGAAGTGTGTTAGTCCCATTACACACACAGAGCTATATTTTGTTCCCAGAAGCACCTATAGGACTTGAAGTGTGTTAGTCCCATTACACACAAAGAGCTATATTTTGTTCCCAGAAGCACCTATAGGACTTGAAGTGTGTTAGTCCCATTACACACACAGAGCTATATTTTGTTCCCAGAAGCACCTATAGGACTTGAAGTGTGTTAGTCCCATTACACACAAAGAGCTATATTTTGTTCCCAGAAGCACCTATAGGACTTGAAGTGTGTTAGTCCCATTACACACACAGAGCTATATTTTGTTCCCAGAAGCACCTATAGGACTTGAAGTGTGTTAGTCCCATTACACACACAGAGCTATATTTTGTTCCCAGAAGCACCTATAGGACTTGAAGTGTGTTAGTCCCATTACACACACAGAGCTATATTTTGTTCCCAGAAGCACCTATAGGACTTGAAGTGTGTTAGTCCCATTACACACACAGAGCTATATTTTGTTCCCAGAAGCACCTATAGGACTTGAAGTGTGTTAGTCCCATTACACACAAAGAGCTATACTTTGTTCCCAGAAGCACCTATAGGACTTGAAGTGTGTTAGTCCCATTACACACACAGAGCTATATTTTCTTCCCAGAAGCACCTATAGGACTTGAAGTGTGTTAGTCCCATTACACACAAAGAGCTATACTTTGTTCCCAGAAGCACCTATAGGACTTGAAGTGTGTTAGTCCCATTACACACACAGAGCTATATTTTGTTCCCAGAAGCACCTATAGGACTTGAAGTGTGTTAGTCCCATTACACACAAAGAGCTATATTTTGTTCCCAGAAGCACCTATAGGACTTGAAGTGTGTTAGTCCCATTACACACACAGAGCTATATTTTGTTCCCAGAAGCACCTATAGGACTTGAAGTGTGTTAGTCCCATTACACACAAAGAGCTATATTTTGTTCCCAGAAGCACCTATAGGACTTGAAGTGTGTTAGTCCCATTACACACACAGAGCTATATTTTGTTCCCAGAAGCACCTATAGGACTTGAAGTGTGTTAGTCCCATTACACACACAGAGCTATATTTTGTTCCCAGAAGCACCTATAGGACTTGAAGTGTGTTAGTCCCATTACACACACAGAGCTATATTTTGTTCCCAGAAGCACCTATAGGACTTGAAGTGTGTTAGTCCCATTACACACAAAGAGCTATACTTTGTTCCCAGAAGCACCTATAGGACTTGAAGTGTGTTAGTCCCATTACACACACAGAGCTATATTTTGTTCCCAGAAGCACCTATAGGACTTGAAGTGTGTTAGTCCCATTACACACAAAGAGCTATATTTTGTTCCCAGAAGCACCTATAGGACTTGAAGTGTGTTAGTCCCATTACACACACAGAGCTATATTTTGTTCCCAGAAGCACCTATAGGACTTGAAGTGTGTTAGTCCCATTACACACACAGAGCTATATTTTGTTCCCAGAAGCACCTATAGGACTTGAAGTGTGTTAGTCCCATCACACAGAGCTCCTCTATTTTCTTTGCATAAGCACCCACAGGACTTCTAGTGTGTTAGTGGCACCACACAGAGCTCCTCTATTTTCTTTGCAGAAGCACCCACAGGACTTCTAGTGTGTTAGTGGCATCACACAGAGCTCCTCTATTTTCTTTGCAGAGGCACCCATAGGACTTCTAGTGTGTTAGTGGCATCACACAGAGCTCCTATATATTCTTCTCAGCAGCACCCACAGGACTTCTAGTGTGTTAGTGGCATCACACAGAGCTCCTCTATTTTCTTTGCAGAAGCACCCATAGGACTTCTAGTGTGTTAGTGGCATCACACAGAGCTCCTATATATTCTTTGCATAAGCACCCACAGGACTTCTAGTGTGTTAGTGGCACCACACAGAGCTCCTCTATTTTCTTTGCAGAAGCACCCACAGGACTTCTAGTGTGTTAGTGGCATCACACAGAGCTCCTCTATTTTCTTTGCAGAAGCACCCATAGGACTTCTAGTGTGTTAGTGGCATCACACAGAGCTCCTATATATTCTTTGCATAAGCACCCACAGGACTTCTAGTGTGTTAGTGGCACCACACAGAGCTCCTCTATTTTCTTTGCAGAAGCACCCACAGGACTTCTAGTGTGTTAGTGGCATCACACAGAGCTCCTCTATTTTCTTTGCAGAAGCACCCATAGGACTTCTAGTGTGTTAGTGGCATCACACAGAGCTCCTCTATTTTCTTTGCAGAAGCACCCACAGGACTTCTAGTGTGTTAGTGGCATCACACAGAGCTCCTCTATTTTCTTTGCATAAGCACCCACAGGACTTCTAGTGTGTTAGTGGCATCACACAGAGCTCCTCTATTTTCTTTGCAGAAGCACCCATAGGACTTCTAGTGTGTTAGTGGCATCACACAGAGCTCCTATATTTTCTTCTCAGCAGCACCCACAGGACTACCGACTACAATGGCTGGAAGACCGCCAAGGGGAGGCAGAGCGTGCAGAGCCAAGAACACAGGGCAGGCAGGCTCTGTTTCTAGTGGACGTGGCCGTGGACGTGGACGTGGTCGTGCATCGTCATCAGCACGTGGCCATGGGACACGCGCGTCTTTGTTTTCGGCAGCTGGACATGTGGAGCCGCATCATGCTGAAGGCTTGGTAGAATGGATGACCAAGCCCTCCTCATCCTCCTCATCCTCTCTCACCCAGGCTCAGGGTACTGACAGAGCATCATCAGCCACCCCTTCCCTAGACCCACCATGTCCTCCTGAGGAGTCCCCCGAACTCTTTGAGCACAGTGTTGGGTACATGCTCCAGGAGGATGCCCAACGATTCGAAGGCTCGGATGACGATACCCAGCTTGAGGAATCTGGCAGTACAGTTCCACCAGCTGCAGCTTACTGCCAGGTTTGCTCTAGTGGTGAAGAGGGAGGGGATGATGAGGTCACTGACTCCACGTGGGTGCCTCAAGGGAGAGAGGATGAGGAGGAGGACGAGGAGGAGGAGGATGCGGCGTCACATGTCCAACGAGGCAGGATGCCCCCTGGAGGCCAGGTAGAGGCCAGCACAGCAACTGTACAACACCGCAGAGCTCCGCCTGTGCAGGGCGCTGCCTCTGCACGTTATCAGAAAAGTTCTTTGGTGTGGGCCTTTTTTGAGACGAGTGCAGCAGATCGCACCACTGCTATTTGCAATATTTGTCTCAAGCGTATCTCGCGTGGCCAAAACATCAGCCGCTTGGGCACCACAAGCATGACCAGACATATGGCGACCTGCCATGCAGCTCGTTGGCAGGCACACATAAAAGACCCACACCAAAGAACTAAGCGGACCTCTCCTTGCTCCTCCTCAGCTGGGATCTCCATCCCCACTACACCTTCAGTCCTCTCTGAAAGCTGCTCTGAGAGGACTGAAGGTGTAGAATTCGGTGTGTCACAACCAAGTACTTGCAGTACACCGACGTCCGAATGCAGCAGGCAAATTTCCCTGCCCCAGCTGCTGGACCGTAGAAAGAAGTACACTCCCAGCCATCCACATGCCCAGCGGTTGAATGCTAGCCTTGCTAAATTGCTAGCACTTCAACTGCTGCCTTTTCAGTTGGTAGACTCGGCCCCCTTCCGTGAGTTTGTTCAATGTGCGGTTCCTCAGTGGCAGGTTCCCAAACGCCACTTTTTCTCGCGGAAGGCGATTCCGTCTCTCTACCGGCATGTGGAGGGCAATGTCCATGCCTCGCTGGACAGGGCGGTCAGCGGTAAGGTGCATATTACCGCTGACTCATGGTCCAGCAGGCATGGACAGGGACGGTACCTTTCTTTCACGGCCCATTGGGTCACTCTATTGGCAGCTGGGAGGGATGCAGGACAAGGTGCAGTAGTGTTGGAGGTTGTTCCGCCACCACGCCTCCAAAACGCGACTACTGCTACTGGTTGTGACACACCTCTCTCCTCCACCCCCTCCTCTTCTTCTTCCTCCAGTGCTCTGTCCTTGGAACCAGCGGTGCTCCGTAGGCGTACAAGGGGCTACGCAAGTACGCAGGCAAAAAGATGCCATGCCGTGCTTGCGCTGGTGTGTTTGGGGGACAGGAGCCACACTGGGCCAGAGGTTCTGGCAGCTCTGCAGGGGCAGGCCGAGAGGTGGTTGACGCCACGTCAGCTTAAGCCAGGAATGGTCGTTTCTGACAATGGCACCAACCTCCTCTCCGCCCTGCGACAGGGGCAGCTCACCCATGTGCCCTGCATGGCTCACGTCCTCAACCTGGTGGTGCAGCGGTTCTTGGGCAGGTTCCCAGGCTTACAGGATGTCCTGAGGCAGGCCAGGAAAGTCTGTGTGCATTTCCGCCGATCTTATAATGCCAGTGCTCGGCTGACTGAGCTGCAAAAGGAGCTGAACCTGCCCAAGAACCGCCTAATATCTGACATGCCCACCAGGTGGAACTCAACGTTGGCCATGCTGCAGCGACTGCACACGCAGCAGAGGGCCATCAATGAGTACCTTTGCGACTACGGCACCAGGACAGGGTCAGGGGAGCTTGGTTTTTTTTTCCCACGTCAGTGGAGCATGATCAGGGATGCATGCACTGTCCTCTCACCATTTGAGGAGGCCACGAGGATGGTGAGCAGTGACAGTGCATGCATCAGTGACACTGTCCCTCTTGTCCACCTGTTGGAGCATACGCTGCGTGGGATCATGGACAGGGCACTTGAGGCAGAACAGAGGCAGGAAGAGGAGGACTTCCTTGCCTCTCAAGGCCCCCTTTATCCGGACAGTGTTCCTTCTGTCCCACCCATCACACAGGAAGAGGATGAGGAGGAGGAGGAGGAGGAGGAGGAGGAGGATTGTGTGAGCATGGAGGTGGAGCCTGGCACTCAGCATCAGCAGCAGCAGTCTTTTAGGGATGATGTACAGTCCCAACAAGCCAGTGGACTTGTACGTGGCTGGGAGGAGGTGGCTGGCGATCATGTCATCCTCAGTGACCCAGAAGACTCCGGACCGAATGCCTCAGCTAACCTACGCTGCATGGCCTCCCTGATCCTGCAAAGCCTGCGGAAGGATCCTCGTGTTCTTCGGATCAAGGAGAGGGACCATTACTGGCTGGCCACTCTCCTTGATCCGCGGTACAAGGGTAAGGTTGCGGACCTTATCTTGCCGTCGCAGAGGGAGCAGAGGATGAGACATCTCAGGGAGGCCTTGCAGAAAGGTCTGTGCAACGCGTTCCCAGAAACTGGGAGGCTACAAACTCCTGGTCCTGGGCGACGAGTTGCTGAGGCTTCGGTCAGTGGCAGAAGGAGCGGTGGGGAAGGTGGACGTCTGACCGATGCGTTCAGACAATTTTTTAGTCCGCAGCCCCAAGGTATGATCGGTTCCAGCAACCATCGCCAGCGTCTGATATACATGGTGCAGGAATACCTTGGGGCAAGGTCAGACTTGGACACCTTTCCCACCGAAAATCCTCTGGCTTACTGGGTCCTGAGGATGGATCACTGGCCAGAGCTTGCACAGTATGCAATTGAGCTACTGGCCTGTCCTGCCTCCAGCGTTCTTTCCGAACGCACATTCAGTGCTGCTGGAGGATTTGTGACTGATCATAGGGTGCGCCTGTCCACCGCCTCGGTTGATCGACTGACCTTCATCAAAATGAATCAGTCTTGGATCACCACCAGCTACCAGGCACCTGAGGCGGATATAACCGAATAATTTTTAATGTCACATCCCTTCAAGACTGCCTATGCTGATGCTGAGTGACTGTCCTCTTATGTTCACTGACTATCCTCTTCCTCCTCCTCAATGATCCATGCCACCACACCAGTGCCTAAGGCACAATTTTTCAGCCCCTGTTTAACAGGGGCGTGTACTTACAATTTTTAAAAAAAAATGCTTCGCAACACGTGTGACTGCTGTGCTCCAAGTACAGTCTCTGTGAGGGCCGTGTTGCAGTGTTGTGGCACCAGCACCAGTGCCTAAGGCACAATTTTTCAGCCCCTGTTTAACAGGGGCGTGTACTTACAATTTTTTTAAAAAATGCTTCGCAACACGTGTGACTGCTGTGCTCCAAGTACAGTCTCTGTGAGGGCCGTGTTGCAGTGTTGTGGCACCAGTGCCTAAGGCACAATTTTTCAGCCCCTGTTTAACAGGGGCGTGTACTTACAATTTTTTAAAAAAATGCTTCGCAACACGTGTGACTGCTGTGCTCCCAGTACAGTCTCTGTGAGGGCCGTGTTGCAGTGTTGTGGCACCAGTGCCTAAGGCACAATTTTTCAGCCCCTGTTTAACAGGGGCGTGTACTTACAATTTTTTAAAAAAATGCTTCGCAACACGTGTGACTGCTGTGCTCCAAGTACAGTATCTGTGAGGGCCGGGTTGCAGTGTTGTGGCACCAGCACCAGTGCCTAAGGCACAATTTTTCAGCCCCTGTTTAACAGGGGCGGGTAATTACAAATCTTGATCTAATAGTTCACAGCAGGGCCCATTCCTGCGCCCACCAAGAGTAACTATGAGGGCCTGCAGTCTTGTGGCAACACCGTCCACCACCACCGCCAAAGGCCCAATTTTTCTGCCCTGTTCATCAGGTGCTTGCAATTACAAATCTTGATCTAATAACTCACAGCAGGGCCCATTCCTGCGCCCACCAAGAGTAACTATGAGGGCCTACAGTCTTGTGGCAACACCGTCCACCACCACCGCCAAAGGCCCAATTTTTCTGCCCTGTTCAACAGGTGCATGCAATTACAAATCTTGATCTATTAACTCACAGCAGGGCCCATTCCTGTGCCCACCAGTCTTGTGGCTACACCAACATCTAATAGGGCAAATTTCTGCAGAGTATATACGCCAGGCCCCTACTTTCAAACATCCAACTTACAAACGACTCCTACTTGAAAATGGAAAGAGAAAACAGGAAGTGAGAGGAAATCTACCCCTAGGAAGGGAAATTCTATCCTGTTAGATTTAATTTGGGAAAAAGGTATCTCCTCTCTACTGATACTTTATCACCAATCCTTGTTTCAATTAAAACCCCACTTTTTCCAAAAACATTTGTCATTGGGACGGAAAGTGAGGTGACATGTTCTGAACAGATGTGCAAAGACAGCAAATGTTACAGGGGTGATAACCCCTCCCTATGTTCTCCAAAAAGCTTAAAAATAGATTTTTTTGGGATGGAGCTACACTTCATAATGTACCTGTTCAGATTCTACTTAAGATCAAACCTAAAGCCGCAAGTGGTTTTAAATGGCTTCTTTTTTTCCTTTACAAATGTCATTTTGTGCAAGGACAGTTCTAAACACGGGAAACACATGCCACTTCACAGGCATACTTTGGACACCCCCCAGGTACCATATTTAAAGGAAAATGTCACTTTTTTTTTTTCACTTTATGCATCATTAAAATGACTGCTCCCGAAAAAACGTTAGTTTTTAAAAGTTCTTTTTGCATTGATATATGTCCCCTGGGGCAGGACCCGGGTCCCCAAACCTGTTTTATGACATTAACATGCATATTGGCCGTTGTAATTAGCACTTTTGATTTCGAACGTTCGCGTCCATTATAACGTATAGGGTTCGAAAATTCGCGCGAACTTTCGGTCCGTTCGAAGGTTCTGGTTCGAACCGAACCCGGGGGTGTTCGGCTCATCAAACATTTGTTGTCGGACTATCCGACCAACAAATGTTGGCTAGGAGGTTCTCAAATTTTCCGCCAACAAATGTTTGTTGTCGGACTTTCCGATCATGTGTACACAAGTCTGTTGGACAAAAGTCCATGCATGCTCGGAATCAAGTACGAGCTGGAGATATAACTATCGTTCGTAATGGAGATATCATGTACGTTTTGTACGTCACTATGTTAGTAATTGTTGGCCAATATTTGTGTATGCAAACAAGTTGGAGCCAACATCCTTCGAACAAAACTGTCCACGGTTTTGTTGTTGGACAGTTCTTATTAAAAACTGTAGTTATCGCACAGCCAACAATCTGAATAAATATTTCAAGGCAGGCCTGATGTTCACTGGTTGACAAGAAGTAATTTCAGTTTTTAGTAAAAAAACGTCTTTCACACAAAGAGATGTACTTATTCTGCATTACACTGGGAAGGTTTTACATAAACATTTCACAAAGTAAAGATTTGCTTTAGGAAGATTCTGCCTAATAGAGACAATACTACTTCAATTCAGGGCAAAGTTATCCGCTTCCGGACAGCCCAATGCATATATACTATGGCAGGGCAGCCCTTCAGCGTGAAATCACGTACCTGTACATAATTTTGTTTCCTAGGTCATGCGTGCGCTGCCGACGCCCAGCTCCCACTGCAATTGGACACAGTGGGAGTCAATCAGTGGATCCTGTGGACCCGATGTCCACCGGGACCCGCCGATCGTTCCCAAGGCAGACAAAATGGCAGTCTGCTTATGTAAACAAGGCAGATCCCCATTCTGTGACAGGAGAAGACAGAGATATTGTGTTTCTGCTAAGCAGGGACATGGATCTCTGTCTTCTTACAGTACAAGCACCCCCCACAGTTAGAAAACACTCCCAGGGAACTCATTTAACCTTTTGCTTGCCTCTGATGTTAACCGCTTCCCTACCAGTGTCATTAGTACAGTTATGGTGCATATTATTTAGCAGCGATCACTGTATTAATGTCACTGGTCCCCAAAAAATTGTCAAAAGTGTCACTTGGTGTCCGATTTGTCCACTGCAATATCGCAGTCCCGATATAAGTCGCTAATCACCGCTATTACTAGTAAAAAAAAAAATCCATAAACATATCCCTTTGTTTGTAGACGCTATAGCTTTCGAGTAAACCAATCAATATATGCTTATTGAATTGGTTTTACCAAAAAAATGTAGCAGAATAAATATTGACCTAAATTATAGAAGAAATTCGATTTTTGATTTTTTTTTATTGGATGAGGCAGCCTATATCCAAAGAAGATCTGTGGGTTAGAAATATATGTACTTTAAAGCTTACTTGGTAATAGGCATTGGATATCTGAAATAAATTATTACCCAGGAGCCGTACTTGGCAAACTATTGTGATTAAACAATGAACAGTATAATAATGCTAAAAACACCATTGTGCAGCCTTGTAGAAATATATTTGAGCCAGTGAACATTGACATTTGTTTAACTACTTCAATACAGGGCACTTTTTCCCCCTTCCAGCCCAGGTCAATTTTCAGCTTTCAGTACTATCGCACTACAGTACTTTGAAGGACAATTGCGTGGTCATGCAACACTGTACTGAAACATTTACCCAAATCATTTTGTTCACACAAAAAAGCTTTCTTTTAATGGTAATCACCACTGGGTTTTTTTTTATTTCTGTACCAAATAAACAAAAAAGACCAAGTTTTATAAAATTTTGAAAACAAATAATTGTTCCTCATAATACTGAATACATACAGAATACTTAATTAATCCCAAAGGTAAATTGGTAAATTGTTACAACACAGACACACTTAACAAAGACAACACAAGATCACAACAATAAACTGAAAAAACACAAAAACATTACCAATAACAGCCATTAACACCAAATAAAATTAAAACTACACTACAAACAAAACATCCATTCAATTAAAATACAACATAGACGAAATAAGACAGATTAAAATAAAAGACAATCTACAAAATACAATTATTACATAACTTTCTCTAACACCACCCCAAATAATAACCAACACAATACCAACATACTATAAAAACAACACAAAATCCTGAACATAAATCTTCACCTCCAGCCATCACAGAAAATAATTTAGCCCAAAATGTATACTGCTATATTTCTTTGGTGAAAATAATCCAAATCTGTGTATATAATTTAGACTGTGGGGAAGTTATAGAGTCCACAAACTATGATATATACAGTATCTGAAAATGGATCAATCCTGATGTACTAATGGACTAATTTCTTAAGGCCTTAAAATGGCAGGACAGTACAAATACCCCCAAATGACCCCTTTTTGGTAAGTAGACAGTCCAAGGTATTTATTAAGATGCATTTTGAAGTTGTAACTTTTTGTTCTAACAAAGAATTAAAAAAAAATTCACATTTTTTTTTTACATACTGTCACCAGTGCAGTACAGCATCATCATATAACTGGTGTGGCGGTGATCAGGGACACTGACTGGTGACAGTATGAAAAAAAAGAATGTTATCATTTTTTATTTTTATTTTTTATTACAACAGACAACAGAAGCCCCATAGTAACTCTATGGGTGACATCACTTTTCAGGCATTTTCCAGCCGTTGTCGTTTTTCTCCTGCACACAGCATCTGCTGCTGGAGACCAGACCGGATCAGCTCCAAAAAAGGTAAATATATTGATTTTTTTTCTTTACTGGCTTAGATAGATTCGTTTTAGAATGTGTCTGAGAGTAGATTTAGCGTTTTTGGCTAAACATCCACTTTAAGGGGCAGTTCACACCATAGAAATTCAGTCTGGATGCGTTCCAGATGCTTTTCTGCATGTTTTTTTCTTAAATAGTTTTTGGTGCGTTTTTGGTGCATTCCAGTGCTTTTTTTCCCTCCCTCTTTTCTCTTCACCTTAAATAAGGACATATGTGTTCCAGTGCGTTTTGCTGAGTTCTACAGCAATCCAGTACAGTTCAGTGCAGAAAAAAATGCAGCATGTTCGACTTTTTGTGTTCTGGAACTGGATCGCACTGGAACTGATTGTACAGATGTGAACTATACCATTGAAAACCATATAATCTACTATTCATGCATTTTTGATGCAGAAAAAAAATGCACTGGACTGCATGTGGTGTGAACTGGCCCTGGCCCAATGCTTCCTTTCCTATCCTATTCTGATTCCTGCTGTTAGTTGACTATAACTATACTGAAAACACTAATGCTATCTGCCTATTATCTAATTTATAGTATAACTATATTAAAGGGAGATAGCTAAATAAAAATGTTTAAACTGAAAGTCACTCCTATAGACAAGTAGGTTGTTTTGAATTTTCACTATTCTATCCACTCAAGCATAAATAATCTTTTTTTTTTTTTTTAAGTACCTTGTACTTTCTATAGCCTTTCCCCACTGAGAACATGCCCTTTGTTTGTAGCTGCTGGGAACTGCTGTCGGTTTGATAGACGAGGTTTCAATATGTGTAGTAGAGCTGCGGTCAGTGGTTCTTTCAGCAGTGATTTGCAGAAACAGGGGTTTCAGTGTCAGGACTTTATAAAATGTAAACAAACATTGATACATTGAAGTTAGTTGTGGTTCTTTGGAGAAACTAATTACAATGTATGTTTTATTTTATTTTTTTTATTTTTTTTTTAACAGAAAAAGTTCAAGCAAATCTGCAAGAAGAATAAAGAAATAAAAATCGGGTGATTTTTTTTTAAATAAAAGGTTTTTCTATGTAGCCCCTTTCTAACCAACAGATAGCAAAAGATGACACACGGAACTCAAATGAACTCAAATGAATAAAGTTACTATGGAAACTTAGCTTTTTTAACAAATGTTCTCACAGCTATTACATGAACATATAATAGAAAGGTTTATACTTATGTATTGATATGTGCTATTTCTAATTACAAAGCATTATGGTAAATGTAAAATTGAGTATAACCAAAAAATCCACCGCCCTTCTGATTCACCCCTCCGCGCTTACTGGATAAAACCTCTTAAATCATGGATCACATAAAATATATATAAATACAAGCGTAAAAATATAAATATAAAAATATGTAAATATATAAATAGATGACGTTTATATATATGAATTCAGTTCACCACTGATGTTTTAGCAGCTGCTTAAAACCTTAATCATGTAAAATATGGCAATATTATATATTTTATGAGCACGCAATACTATTGGCTCAGTCCGTATACTATTGCAGCAGCGCTTTTGTCCTTATTATCACCCAGGACCAAATGGTAAAGAACACAGTCTAGTTTTACAGCAATATTTCCACGTAGTGCTTCCTCAGATAAAAATAGTGACAGCTTCCACCGTATATTTCAATCCTTCACCGCGTGCGGAATAAAACTCCCCTTTGGGGATACACTCACCAGACCAATGGTCAAAAAAAGCCTTTCAATAAATCACTTAAGCATTCGCGTTCCTCCCATGTTCTATCTCCTCTGTAGTAATCGGCATCAATTAGACAATCATCTGCATTTAAAATAGTGTGTGTCACTGTGCCTGTCTCTGTGCGATACCCTCCGGAACTGGTCCTCCCTCGATATCCTGTTTGTTTGTTTCTGGAGCGCACATCCGAGGCGCACACGCGTCTCTTCCGGTCTGTAGATCACCGCCCTGACGTTTCGTCGTTCCCTTGTCAGTCACCCTGAGCTTGCACTGGGATTGGTGGATTCCCCTCCCAGTTGTACTAAAGAATCAATGTCCGGCTGTAGATCACGCCCTCAGAGGAAGTCCGATAACGACGAAACGTCAGGGCGGTGATCTACAGACCGGAAGAGACGTGTGTGCGCCTCGGATGTGCGCTCCAGAAACAAACAAACAGGATATCGAGTTGCTGTTCTATACAGCAGGGAGGACCAGTTCCGGAGGGTATCGCACAGAGACAGGCACAGTGACACACACTATTTTAAATGCAGATGATTGTCTAATTGATGCCGATTACTACAGAGGAGATAGAACATGGGAGGAACGCGAATGCTTAAAGTGGTTGTATACCCATTTGAAAAAAAAATTTGGGGTTATCTACCTGCAAGACAAAGTCATAATGAGCTTGTATGACTAGCATACTAGCTCATTATGCATCACTTACCTTAGATCGGGGGCCCCCGACGCCGTGTTCTTCTCCCCCTCCGGCCGCATCCATAGCTACACAGATACCCTTCCGGGTATCGCCGCTCCGGCCAATCACAGCGCCGCTGCGGCGCTGTGATTGGCCAGAGCGGCGAGGACGTCGCTCTGCGCATGCGCGCGGGACACTTCAACTGCGGCTCACCGCAGTTGAAGATGGGGATTAACCCTGTAAATGCACCGTTGTCTATGGCGCGCATGCGCCGTAGACAACGTTGTAAAACGTTCTTTTAAAATATCTCCTAAACCGTGCAGGTTTAGGAGATATTTCTTGTACCTACAGGTAAGCCTTAATCTAGGCTTACCTGTAGGTGCAAGTTAATTTTTAGGGTATACAACCACTTTAAGTGATTTATTGAAAGGCTTTTTTTGACCATTGGTCTGGTGAGTGTATCCCCAAAGGGGAGTTTTATTCCGCACGCGGTGAAGGATTGAAATATACGGTGGAAGCTGTCACTATTTTTATCTGAGGAAGCACTACGTGGAAATATTGCTGTAAAACTAGACTGTGTTCTTTACCATTTGGTCCTGGGTGATAATAAGGACAAAAGCGCTGCTGCAATAGTATACGGACTGAGCCAATAGTATTGCGTGCTCATAAAATATATAATATTGCCATATTTTACATTATGGTAAATATTTAACTTTTTATACTTAAAAATGTTAATATATATATTTAATATTTGAATCAAGTATTTATTAGAATGATGGGAAATATGCCATTCACCTGCATTAGAATACATTCCAGATATTTACTGTCATGAACCAGTTGGGTTTGATGACAAATCCATGAGCTTTTGCTAGCTGTCATACTGTATACTAAATATTTTTGACTCCACTATTACCTGTTATCTGTGCTTGTTTCTCAGTGTGTATATCCCCTTATTATCTGTCCCTCAATATCTGTCTCTGGCTTTCCTAGCCTTTGCCTTATTTGAGCACAAAGGAGCCCTGATCCTCCACTTCTGGGGTCCCCCCTAATTCTCCTGGCTCCTCCCCCCTGCCAAGTGCCCCATAGCAATCTGCTTGCTATGGGGCACTTCTGCAGGCTCTATCCTGAGCTGTGAACCGAGCCTTAGATGTTGAGTTACTAAAACTGGAGAGTGCAAAATCTGGTCCAGCTGTGCAAGGTAGCCAATCAGCTTCTAACTTCAGCTTGTTCAATTAAGCTTTGACAAAAAACCTGGAAGCTTGGTTTCTATGTAGTGCTGCACCAGACTTTGCACTCTCCAGTTTTAGCAAATCAACCCCTAAATGCTTATATGCCTGAGGGCCATACAATAATTACTGTGGGTTAAATAAAATGTCTCCCCCCACCGGGTCTTCTCTCCAGTAGTTAATTTTGTATGGTTACATTTAAAGGGGTTGTAAAGGTTTAGATTTTTATTTTTTTTTAAATAACAATCATACTTACCTCCACTGTGCAGTTCGCTTTGCACATAGTGACCCCGATCCTCGTCTTCTGGGGTCCCTCGGTGGCTGTCTCGGCTCCTCCCCGCAAGAGCTAACCCCCCTCTGGGAAGCACTCTCCCAAGGGGGTTAGCTTGTGAGAGCGCTCCCGTGTGATACAGTCAGTGGCCATGTATGACTGGGCCCCGCCCCCAGTGTGCCGTGTCATTGGCTGCGCTGCTATCAATCATCCAAGGAAGAGCCCACATGAGCTGGGGAAAGCAACGCGGGATCGTGCCCATGGAGATTCGGGGCTCAGGTAAGTTAAACAGGGGCTCAAGGGGGCCAGAGAGTCCAAGGTGTTTTTTCACCTTAATGCATAGGATGCATTAAGGGGAAAAAACACGAAGCTTTACAACCCCTTTAAAGCCCCTAGGTTATGTGATTCCCTGTTTTCTGAATCTCCAAATTTACCTTCTGTTTCTTAAATTTGAATTTTTATAATTTCTATTCTTTCAATCCGGGCTCATGTTTTTTAAGCTTAGCCTATTTGCTTTTATCCTTGTGCTAGCCTATATAGGACCGGTGCTACCACTAGGCGGAGTAGGCAGCCGCCTAGGGCGCACTACCCCCTAGGATGCAGCCATAGACTCTGTCCTGGTGAAGCTCCAGGCGTATGTGAGCTTGCCCCTGTTCAGTGTCGGGCCGGTTGTCCCGGGAACACACCTGTTGCATGCCGCCAATCCCCCAATGTGTCCCGCTGAGCGCACCTCTGTCAAATCTCCTCACACAGGAATATCTTACAGCGCCGCTCTGGGACTCCTTTGCTCCAGCCTGTCCCTCTGGTGCGGCGCTGTGTGCCCGTGTGAGTGCAGTGGAGTGGCGGGGCTCGGTGAAGATAGGAGCATTGAGAGAGGTGCAGCATCTGTTAGCTGACCTCCCAACTGGCGTGGACACCAAATTTACCTTCTGGACCCTATTCCAATCCTGGAGTAGCTGGATGGCGTCGTGGTGGGGACTAGTTGTCAGGTATGTGGGTCAGTGTGTGTGAAAGCATTTTTTCACACCTACCTAAGACTTTTGCACGGTACTTTACATCACAGCCCCCCCTTACATCATAGAACCCCCTTTGCATTACAGGACCCCACATTGCAGTCCTCTCTATACTTCACAGTGCCCCTTTACATCAAAGCCCCCCTTACATCACAGTCCCCCATTTACGTTGCAGTCCCCCACTTTATATCACAGCCCCCCTTCACATCACAGCGAACCCTATTTACATCACAACCCCCCCCTTACATCCGAGTCCCCTCCTTACATTAAAGCCCCCCTTTACATCACAGTTTCACATTGAAGCCCCCTTTACATCACAGCACCCCTCTTTACACTACAGTGCCCCTTTACATCGCACCTCCCCCTCTACATCACAGCACCCCCTTTACATCACAGCCCCATTTTACATCAATGTCCGCACCCCCCTTTACATCAACCCCCCCTCCAAGTCCTGCCTCACATAGCAGGGCAGTGGGCTGTAGGTGCAACAGGTCTGAATAGAGGCCAGGAGCTGCCCAGTTTTGAATGTGAACAATGTGGTGATTGATTGCTAGGATCACCAGGGCCGTCTTTTCGCATGGGCACACTGGGCAGTTGCCCAGGGGCCCCACTTGCCAGGGGGGCCCCACCTGCCCAGCGACCTCAGCCAGGGCTGGACTGGCCTACCGGGATACCGGGAAATTTCCCAGTAGGTCGCCTGCCCTGGGGCCGCTTTAAGTTGCGGCTGCAGCACTCTGCTCTTTCCCTCTCTCCTTCTCCTGTGTATCATGGAGCTGGCTGGGTCTGTGTTCGGTGGCCGCACTAGTGTAATAGTAGATTGAATCAGTGTTCCGCCTATCACACGAGCCGGTCTAGAGGGGCGGGACCTTGTTACAGCGCAGCCACCGAACACAGACCCAGCCAGCTCTGTGATACACAGGAGAAGATGCCTGCTGTATGTGTGTTACCAGGCAATGGTGAGTCTGTATTAATTGGCACAGTGATGCTGCATTCATGGGCACAGTGAAGCTGTAATGGTGGGCACAGTAAGGGAGCAATGGTGCACGCCCAGTGAGGCTGCAATGGTGGGCACAGTGAGGCTGCATTCATGGGCATGCACAGTGAGGCTGCAATGGTGGACACAGTGAGGCTGCATTAACGGGCACAGTGAGGCTGCAATGGTGGGCACGGTGAGGCTGCATTCATGGACACAGTGAGGCTGCATTTGATGGCCACAGTGAGGCTGCATTCACGGGCAGTGAGGCTGCATTGATGGGTACAGTGAAGCTGCAGTGATGGGCACAGTGATTCTGCAATGGTGGGCACAATAAGGCTGCATTTATGGGTACAGTGAGGCTGCAATGGTGGGCACAGTGAGGCTGCATTCACAGGCACAGTAAGGCTGCATTCACTGGTACAGCGAGACTGCAATGATGGCCATAGTGATGTTGCATTCATGGGCACAGTGATGTTGCATTCATGGGCACAGGGATGCTGCATTGATGACCACAGTGAGGCTACATTTATGGGCACAGTGAGGCTGCATTTATGGGTACAGTGAGGCTGCAATGGTGGGCACAGTGAGGCTGCAATGGTGGGCACAATGAGGCTGCATTGATGGGCACAGTGAGGCTGCAATTGATGGGCACAGTGAGGCAGTATTTGATTTGCACAGTGAGGCTGCATTGATGGGCACAGTGATGCTTCATTTGATGGGCACTGGTGAGGCTGCGTTGAGCTCTTGTATCATGTCTACAGTCTCTGACCATCTCCTGTATCATGTCTACATTTTCTGAGGGAGTCTGGAGAGGAGTCAAGAGTGGGAGCACCGCCGGGATGGGGGTCATGGGAGAAGTCAGATGTGTGTGGACTGTGGTGAGGAGACTATAGGATAAAACCAGAGCCACTGAGCTGGAGCTGACTGTCTGAGCCCTGCATGGTGCACCTGAGAGTAGGTCAGTGACAGCACTGCTAGGCCAGTCTGAGGGGGGGGGGGGTCACTGATGTAAGGGGGGAGTGAATAGGATAATGTAAGGGGGCACTGATATAAAGGTTTCCCCCTTAAATCAGTAACCCACTCCCCTTACCTTATGGAAATTATTTCTGCGGAAGGTGGCCCACCCCCAACGTTCTAAGTTCCTGGGGTCCCACTTGATGATTGACCACTTTTAACTGGAATTTGCTTTTATATATATAAAGCCCTATGTGATTTCATATCTGTCTTATCTATATATAATACACTCTTCAAATGTGCTTTAAAATACATGGTTTTCCCTTTCATGAACGAGAAAATAATGACGTTATGCTGTTGGACTGGTATAATAATGCTATGGGGCTGGTATGAATTTATATGGTTTTTATTCCCAGTCAAGCCCTGACCCCATCCAAGCATCATTCAGATGTCACAAAATTCGCTGCCTCATGCCAGTGCTGTGTGGTGCGGCTCCCTCACAGAGACAGAGTGCCGCGCGATCAGTCCTGATATCAGTCAGCAACTCAGCGGCGGGCAGTGTGCAGTGTGAGGCAGCTGTCACTGTGAAGAATGGAGCAGATGCTTTCTGTGTAGTTTCGGCTCTTCACAGGCGGAGTGATATGAAATGCACTCCGCCTGTGACAGATATAGGAAGCATCGGCTCTGCTCTCTACTGCAGCAGCATGCTGCAGCTTCCTGTCACGCTTACGCGTCTCAGAGGAGCCAGGCAGCAGTACACACGCCAGCATTAATACCCACCAGCACCAGCAGTACCCACGCCAGCATTAATACCCACCAGGCAGCACCAGCAGCATCAGAGTGTGTACATTTATATATATTTTTATTTTATTTTTTAGTTGTATGATTTAGTGGTGAAAGTTATAAGTGCCTGGGCCCCCCCAAGTTTTGACTGTAATATCTTATGTGTCCCCCTTATATATCAATTTTAGAGTTGCCACTAGTTTGAGGAAGTGTAAGAAAGGTGAGGAAAAATAAACTTTATTACGTGTTGGTGAAAATAACCTTAGGAGCAGAAATTAAACATAATGTTTTGAGTGGAGCACAGAAGAGGAAATAGGCTGCAGAGGAGAAAGAGAAAATGTGCAAACTTTGCTCGATCGTGCGTGATTGTGTAGACAGGGCCCCAGTGCAGTGTATTGACCGGGGGCCTATAATGCTCTTAAGATGGCACTGAGGATACTACTGATCCAGTGAAACAGCTGAGAACCCTTTAGTGGTTCATATGCGTGCTTAGTAGTATCCTCAGTGCAATGATCTCAGAGGCACATGAAAAAAAAAAAAAGACTAATAGTGCAATACCGTTTTACAAAGTTTAATAGACAAGTTAAAAAAACATTCCCCGCCGGGGTACTCACATGTTTATTTAAAAGGTTAGGCAGCTCCTGTCCTCTGTCCAGATTTGTTGTACTTCCTGTCCTCTGCCTTGCTGTAAAGATGACAGCAGCGAGAGCGGCAATGGTGGGGATGGGAAGAGAGACAACCTGGAGAGGACTCGCAGGTAGGTGAATGGCTTGGCCATGATGGTCTAGACAGGACTGTTAGTAGGTCCCGGTTCAGACCATGATCTGCCATTTTATGATGCCTACTCTATCTAGATGGTGTTGCAAATCAGATGGTTGTGGCAGCTACGACCAATCTCTCCTCAAACATAAAAGAAACTGCAATGGGCCTGCTAATACTTCCAAGCAAAAAAAAGGCTGAGAAATACCTTGTATTTCAGAAAACAAGCACTGTTTCAGATTTAAAAAACAGCAGCAATTACCAGGGGAGAATAGGAAACAGAGTAGAAAACAGTTATATGTATGTATGTATATAGTTAATATAAACAAGAGGGAACAAGGAGTTATTTGTTCTAAGCAGCTGCGTGGTGTTTTAAGGCAGAAGCTTGGAGTGGGATATGTGTGTGTAAGGTACTGAATATTTGATTTGTATATTTGATATTTACAGGACAGCAATTCCTTTGATGTATACCACACAAAAAAAAATGAAGCTCAAAATAAATGGCAAGCTTTTTTGTCATATAACACATATCCTATGACAATTTTATCAAGCAACAGTATACAGCATCCTTCAAGTTGTAGGATTGTCATCTTCCCTAGCAAGAAGGATAATGTTTCAAACTTAGAAGCTTAGAACAGTTTTAAGGACAATAGTTACATGGGATCTCTGTGAGATCATTGACCAAATATGGTCATCATGACCACATTTGGTCAATGAAGTCACCTGGAAGACCTTGCCCATTTTTTTATACTGAGATGTCATCACCCAGAGCTGTAATTCAATAGTTGCCATTATAGTAGGAGGATTTTGTTGGAAGTCAGTGTTTTTTTTTTTCTTGTTGACAGGCACCATCCCTCGTGATTTAAGTGGATCTGCATCACTGGACAACTTGATTCATTGTGGATTTACAGGGTTTTTTTTTTAATTAATTCAGTGAAAGGGTCCGGGTTATGTCATTGGTTACTAAGCACAGCCCCAGCCACTTTCTTAACAACCATTGACAGCAGAATAAGGAATTTATAAATAGAGTAGAGGGAGAAAAACCTGCTATTATATATGAAGGCCAACTGGCAAACACACTAAAATGTGCCCAAATAAGCAATATTCAGTCTAAAATTGTGTTTGGACTGTACTGGGAATTCATCCCTAGCTTCAACACATTTTAGCTTCTGTGCCAAGGAAAAAAATGTTAAAAAGTAAGCTTGGAACAATTTTCAAATGCAAAAGTGATCTTTTATCTGCCTTTGACTTGCTAGATATCATTAGCCAAGTAACATATATACTGTGTTTGCCTATAACCTGCCTGCCTAACAGGAGCCACATTACACATAAATGGCAGCCTGCATGTTCAGCCGCCTTCTGTCAAAGGGGAATGACCAAAAAAGGTCTGCCGATCAGCTCCCAATCAGCCAATGGCTGAGAGCACTGACCAGAATGTTCTGACGGGGGGACGTCCCCGTGTCAGAAAACAATAGAACAGAAGGGGAGATTGTTGTACTAACGTCGGGTAGTTAGTACAGCTGCTCCTCCTGAGCTGTCAGTTTGTTTTTGTTCAGCCCTGCTGGGAAAAAAAAAACACTAGTGTGTACGAGGCTTAAGTCAGCAGCCTTTTGTTGGTAGTTCTTAACAGAAGTACGAATAGAGTTAAAGATTTAGAATGTAACTCTTATCAATGCTGCAATTAACTGCCCAGATCAGTTTCTGATTTAGATAATCAGAGACCTATAGACATAGTACACTTTCAAAATTTCACCTATAATTAAATAAGTCAGCATGGGTCTTAAAAAAAAAACAAATATCTGCAATTCTGGGAAAAGTGAAATGCAACCTTCAAGTGTGTAGATGGCCATCAGTCTAAAAGAGAGCATAAGTGGCCTAAGTTCAGAACGTGACCATCATGTAGACATGTAGGTCTGGGTGGTAGTAGCTTCTAAAGGTGTATATTAGAGTCAATGTGTCTATTGGGGTGATAGTTTCAAATGGAAATCACTACATAGAAATGATAGGGGGTAACATTTATGCTCCAAATTCGCAACAAGTGTCATTTTTCCGGAAGACACTACAGCTGCTAACAACATTTCAACATGGCACTCTTATTGTAGGCAGTGATTTTAATGTAGCACTGAACCCCACTCTGGAGTCTTCCAATGGTACCTTCTACGCTGCCGTACAAGGCTCTTAAAGCCATTAAATTGGAATTGCATAACCTTTTACTCCACGACACTTGGCGTACCCTACACACCAATGACAAAGATTTTACCTTCTTCTCGGCTCCTCACAACAAACATACCCGACTGGACTATTTCTTCATTTCACAGCCGGGCCTTTCCTACCTAACTAAAGCCACCATTGAACCCATGATACTGTCCGATCACAACCCCATCACAATGCTCCTCTCGCTAACTTCTAAAACACCCACAACGCGATTATGGCGTTTGGATGACTCTTTACTTTCTGACTCGGACTCAATCCGCCAAATCTCAACCCACATTTCCCAATACTTTACCGACAACGCGTCGCCTGACACAGACCCCGCAACCTTATGGGCTGCACACAAATGTGTCCTGAGAGGACGCTTTATCTCTCTGGCCGCTACACGCACCAAGCTACGGAAAGCACATATTGACACCCTAACCCAACGCATACGCATCCTGGAAAGAACACACAAAGCCTCGCGAGCGGCGGACACTTTAACTGAATTAACCCAGGCTCGAAATGACCTTCTAGAAGTATTGCACAAATCCCTGAAACGTAAATACGCCCTAACTCAAAAAATCTTCTATGAGTTCAGCAACAAATCTGGGAAAATGCTTGCCAGAGCTCTACAGACAAAGAAAGCTGCTCACACAATCCATTTACTTAAAGTGGGATTCCACCCTAAAGTGGAACTCCTGCTTTTCGGAACCCTCCCCCCCTCCGGTGTCACATTTGGCACCTTTCAGGGGGGAGGGGGGTGCAGACACCTCTCTAAGACAGGTATCTGCACCCACTTCCGGCATAAACTCCCGTGGGAGTTTACGCAAGTTCCTGTCCCGGTGCGCTGTCTGCTGGGACACACACGTGTCCCGGCAGACAGCGCTGAAGATTCTCATTGCGCCGCACGACTCGCGCATGCGCAGTAGGGAATCGGGAAGTGAAACCACTTCCTGATTCCCTCACCGAGAATGGCGCCGGCTACAGCAGAGAGCCGAGCGAGCGATTGGCCTCTGCTGCCGACACCGCTGGAACCAGGGACAGGTAAGTGTCCATTTTTTAAAAGTCAGCAGCTGCAGTATTTGTAGCTGCTGGCGTTTAAGTTTTTTTTTTTTCAGTACAGTCCCGCTTTAAAAGGGATCCACTGTCTCCAAAACTGAAGATATTGCCCACCAATTTGTGCAATACTTTTCCAAACTATACAACCTACCCAAACCCTCCGATGTATCCCTCCGGACTGAAAGGACGACCTTAATAAACTCATTTTTGCAACGGTATTCCCCAGACCCCCTCTCAATTGACGATACTGCTACTCTTGACTCCCCAATCACCCTAGAAGAAGTCACTCTTGCCCTTAAACAGCTCAAAGCTGGAAAGTGCCCAGGCCCAGATGGTCTCACCACCGGCTATTTTAAATCCTTCGCTGACATCTTACTACCCCATTTTGTGAACGCTTTCAATAACCTCTCTTCTAATACCTCCACCACCAGAGACCTCTTAGAAGCCCATATTACCCTTATACCCAAACCAAATAAAGACACAACGTTAGTTTCCAATTACAGACCCATCTCATTGCTCAATGTTGATCTTAAACTGTATGCCAAAATTTTAGCTAATCGTCTACAACCACTTCTACCCAAAATAATTGATCTTGACCAAGTGGGGTTTGTCTCTGGTAGGGAAGCCAGAGACAACACCATTAAAGCTATCAATATACATCACTGGATGACCACTAATTCCACAGCAGGCTTCTTCCTATCTTTGGACGCAGAAAAGGCATCCGACAGGGTGGCCTGGGACTTCATGGAAATCGCTCTACAAAGGATAGGCTTACCACAGAATCTACTTAACATGATTATGGCCTTGTATTCTTCCCCCACGGCAAAGATTAGAGTGAACGGTCACCTGTCGAACGCCTTTTCTGTCTCTAACGGTACCCGCCAGGGATGTCCGCTTTCCCCACTACTGTTTCTGATCACTTTGGAGCCCCTCCTCCGCAAAATCAGGGAAAATCCGGATATCGTCGGCATCTCGATTCAGCATAAAACATATAAGGTAGCAGCGTATGCCGACGATATCCTTCTGTTCTTATCCAACCCCTTAATCACTATCCCGAATCTACTTAAAGAATTTTCTCTCTTTAAAGACCTGTCAAACCTTATGATTAACTTCACGAAATCTCACGCTCTCAACATATCTCTACCGTCCACTTTAGTCGCGCACTGTAAAGACACCTTCCCTTTCCGCTGGGAACCCACCGCCATTACCTATTTGGGTATCCAGATTCCAGCTAACCTTTCCAAACTGTATGCTCTTAATTTCCCAATAGTCTTGAACAACATACATGCCGACCTTTTGCGATGGAACCATGGCACGCTCTCATGGTTTGGTAGAATTGCCGTTCTTAAAATGAACGTGCTGCCCAGACTCCTTTACCTGTTACAAACTATCCCAATTAGACTCCCACCGTCTTTTCTCTCTTCCTTTAAAAATATCTGCAGGACCTTCATTTGGTCTACCAAATCACCCAGACTAGGGTGGAACAGATTGACACTTCCCAAACTGAAAGGCGGTGTGGGTTTACCGGACCTACAACGGTACCAATGGGCCTGCCATTTGACCAGGATTGTTGACTGGCACGTCCATAACTCATGCAAAAATTGGATCCAAATTGAACGCTCCTTTACAAGCACTCCCCTGACACACTTTCCATGGTTACATACCTCACATATTCCCAAACAATTACTCCTCCACCCGACAATAGGAGCCACTTTACGGTACTCCCGCCTAGCGAATAACCATTCCCTTATTTTGAATGCCCCGGGACCCATGACTCCTCTATCTTCTAATCCTGACTTCCAGGCAGGTCTCGCTCTGCGAGATTCTTTGAAGCCACGCACCACTCCAGACCCTAGAGCAAAATGTTTTTTTATTAACGGAGAGATTTTATCTCACCAATCAATGTCCCAAGCCCTACCGGACTACCGACGACCTTTCTTTACTTATCTACAACTTAAACACTTTTTCCTTACTTGTAAACCCAAAGTGCCTTGGCACCATGACTTCACGCCTTTCGAAACATTGTGTCTGCAACAAGAATCCCAAAAACATGTAGTGTCCACTACCTATTCGCTCCTTTTCTCTACCCACGATATAAAATCTGACTCCCTGGTTAAACACTGGGAATCGGAGCTGGACATTGATCTCTCACCACAGGATTGGGAAAAAGTTTTTACACATATTCACAAAGGTTCTCTCAATGTCTCCACCCAAGAAAACCGCTACAAGCTTTTTTCTAAATGGTATAGAACACCCCAAATCCTTCACATATTCCACCCGAGCATCCCCCCTCTATGTTGGCGATGCAACACTGCTCCTGGCTCCCTCCTTCATATTTGGTGGGAATGTCCACAAATTCGACCATTCTGGTCCACTATACAATCCCTCATACAGCATATCACAACATATGAGATTCCACTCTCCCCTGCTCGATTCCTCTTACACCATACCACTACCTCCGTCCGCTCGTACAAAAGATCCCTTACAATTCACTTGCTCAACGCGGATAATCATTGCATACCGGTCCATTGGAAGAGTCCTACACCTCCTACAATCGCTGAATGGACCCACAGGGTCGACAAAATAGAAGAAATGGAAGGCCTCATACACCAGGCCAGAGACGCTGTCACAAGCCATGAATCTACCTGGGCATGCTGGAAACACTTCAGATCGTCTTCTCAACCCTCGCCGACTGTCCCAGATTAGCACCTCTCTTAAAACATTTTTGTTCACATCCTGAGTTCTTATTATACATCTACCCAGGTTTTACAGAGTTTACCACTACCCCCTTTCCCATGAGTCCTCTGTTGAATCACCCCTCCCATTTATTTAGTTGTCATTATGCTCTGCTGCCATGCATGGCTTAGTAATATACTGTCACCAGCCCCTGCAGGGCGCATACCCTACACTCCAATTATTCCGCCCCTTGATAGTCCCTTCCCACTCACAGCAAGTACCCTATTGGGGTGACTGGGTTGGACCTACCTAATGCTGCCCTTCAAAGCTGTGCATCTCCTAGTTCAGGCATACCACATCCCACTAGTCTCTGACCTTGTATCACGGAAACGAATGCGAATATATACCACTTAATAACCTTCTCATTACTTTCGATTACACTTACAAATGTCCATACTGTTTATAATTTGTCTCTCTACATGCCTTGTTCATACCATACCTTCATAGACTGCAATGTAGTTCACCTGTGTTGTTCCTGAGCGCTTATTGCATTTGTTTATGGTGATTTCTTATATTGTTACTTTTCTCATATTGTATCCTTTAAGCAAACACATTTTTGCTGATTTTGCTTGTACTGTCTAAAACTTTAATAAAAATTGTTTTAAAAAATAATAAAAAATAAAGGGCAAGATCATGAAGGAAAAAAAAAATGATAGGGGGGGAGGGGGTGGATATCTATCAGTCCACTTGAAAATTAATAAGTGGAAGTGGACTGATTTCACATGGCATCATATCCTGGCACCCTATGGGCTCATCTTGACATTCTTTTTGCATGTAAATCACATACCAAACTTAAGGCAGCAGATTCCCACTGCTTTAGTGGAGAAGTGTAGAGGATAGTATAGAGGCTGCATTTTACCTTGTGCTGTATTTCTTTGGATGTAGTATTTCTTATTCTTATTATGTTAAATTGCAGGAAAAGCAGGTAAAGCTCAGTCTTTACTTGTTGTTAAATGCTGTGTCTTGCATTTGAACACATGTGCTTGAGAAAGGGCAGTGTTTGAACTGAAGAGGCATGTATGGCAAAAATGCCTCTATACATAGGCTCAAGTTGTATTTGGGAGGTTTACACCGGAATGCAGTGCCAGAAACCTGCGTTTTGTGCATGCGGACAGAGGCAGACTCCGTGGAAGCGGATCCGCCTCATGTGAAAGGGGCCTTACAGTCTCGCAGCACTCCACGGAAACTTCCTTACTAAAACTCACTAACGATTTACTAACTGCTAAAACCAACAGCCAGTACTCCATACTCCTACTACTTGAACTCTCTGCGACCTTTGATACTGTTGACCACCATCTCCTTCTCAATAAACTACATTCCCTTGGCCTCCGGGATTCTGCTCTATCCTGGTTCTCTGCCTATTTATCACAGCGCTACTTCAGTGTCACCTACAACTCTGTCTCCTCCTCTCCATTGCCCCTTTCTGTGGGGGTCCCCCAAGGCTCTGTTCTTGGACCGCTTCTCTTCTCTATCTACATCTCCTCCCTTGGTCACTTGATAACCGCCCACAGCTTCCAATACCACTTATACGCTGATGACACCCAAATGTATCTGTCTACTCCTCACCTCACTCCTTCAGTCTCCTCTCGCATTACTAACTTGCTAACTGACATATCAGCATGGATGTCACACCACTTCCTTAAACTAAATCTCTCTAAAACTGAGCTATTAATATTTCCCCCCGCCCGTGCCCCCCTCCATGACTGTTCCATCAAAATCAACAATGCAACCATCAATCCCTCCCCTCACGCCAGGGTACTAGGTGTAATCCTAGACTCTGACTTGTCATTTCAACCTCAAATCCAATCGTTGCCAAAAGTTTGTATAATTCACCTCCGTAACATCTCTAAAATTCGCCCCTTTTTAACAAATGAAACCACCAAGCTCCTCATTCACTCCCTTGTTATCTCTCGCTTGACTATTCTAACTCCCTTCTCATTGGCCTGCCTCTCCATAGGCTAGCCCTTCTTCAGTCTTTCATGAATGCTGCTGCCAGACTTATACCACTTACCAACCACTCAGAGTCTGCCAACCCTCTCCTTCAATCCCTACACTGGCTCCCAATCACCCAGCGAATTAAATTAAAAATACTAACCACAACATACAAAGCCATTCACAACTCTGCCCCGAGCTACATCACCAATCTTGTCTCCAAATATCACCCAAATCGTCCTCTCCGCTCTTTTTAAGACCTCCTACTCTCAAGCTCTCTCGTCTCCTCCTCCCATGCTTGTCTCCAGGATTTCTCCAGAGCCTCTTCTATCCTCTGGAACTCGCTACCTCAACCTGTCCGGCTATCCCCTACTCTTGCTACCTTCAGGCAATCCCTGAAAATTCATCTCTTCGGGAAAGCCTATCACGTCTCCAACTAATATCCTACCACTTCCATCAGCTCATTACCCACAGTTACAACCTTTTGTACCACCTGCCCCACCCTATTAGATTGTAAGCTCTTCTGAGCAGGGCCCTCTTAATCCTCTTGTATTTTATTGTATTATAACCTGTATTGTCTCCCTTTTATATTGTTAAGCGCTGCATAAACTGTTGGTGCTATATAAATCCTGTATAATAATAATAATAATAATAATAATAATCATAGGTTGGTTTAATGTTTAACATTTCATTGAACATGTTTTTTTAATTTATTTATTAATAGACACAAAAAAAAAACTTTAAATAACCTGTATGAATTCCACTGTGCAAGTATATTTCATTTGGAACAGATGGATTGCTGATGTTGATAAAAGTTTGTGTTGGGAGCAGCATACTTAATTTGCATATATTATAAAAGGAAGACATCTCTTAAAGCAAATGAAGAAAGCTGCACATGTGAAAAGCACCAATATTGTCAAAACCCAATAGGATTTACCATGGAGTTTACAGTATTAAGTCTGAAAGAAAAAATAAAAAGACATGAACAATGGGAAATGCTCAATTTTAATAAATATTTTGTACAAACTTACAGATTGCTTTGATGTTGAAAATTATGTGTGACCACCCAAGAATGGTCAAATAAAAAATCAACTGCCTGTTTATGTAAATGACCCTATATTTTGATAAAATCCCATTTACTTATAACCTTATAAAAGGGAGGATTTATTTGGCGACTGTGGAATACCTGGCCAGGAAGACTTGCAACTTTGTAATAAACAGAACACATCAACATTAGGAGAACAAATAACAAAAAGACATTGCACTCCCTAATTTAGAAAATATGTTGTGTATTTCAGGTTGGACATTTATATTGGCACTCGTGTTTCTATAACATCTACAGTGCCCATAGTGTATATGGGCTCCAAGGGAGATTGGGCCTACTGTGCACTCACTGCACATATTGGGGGGGTGAGGCCTTCACTAAGTACCACCACTCGGTGTCTTGGTGCTATATGCAGAGTGGCAATGATGTGCTGTACTAGAACCAGATGCTGAAAGAGGTACATGGGCTCAGGTAGCACTGTGCTGCAAGGTATCCTATGGGCTGTGGGGGTATGTTTTTGCAACCACAGATGCTGGAAAGGTATTTTGCAGGCAGCCACTGACTCTCAATGCTCAGGGGGTGGAAATTCTACAGCCAGCCAATGACCCCCCAGTACTTTTGTGTTTATTGTCTCAACAGTAGGGATGAGCCAAACACACCACCCCCCCCCCCCCCTGGTTCGGTTCACAACAGAACATTCGAAGAGGCAAAAAATTTGTGCGAACACCGTTAAAGTCTATGGGACGCCGACGTGAAAAATCAAAAGTGATCATTTTAAAGGCTTATATGCAAGTTATTGCCATAAAAAGTGTTTGGGGACCTGGGTCCTGCCCCAGGGGACATGTATCAATGCAAAAAAAAGTTTCAAAAACTACTTCTTTTTTCGGGAGCAGTGATTTTGATAATGCTTAAAGTGAAACAATAAAAATGACATTTTCCTTTAAATATTGTGCCTGGGGGGTGTCCTTAGTATGCCTGTAAAGTAGCGCATCGTTCCCATCTTTAGAACAGTGCCACAGCAAAATTACATTTCTAAAGGAAAAAATATAATTCAAACCTGCTTTCGGCTGTAATGTATTATCGGAGCCTGGCAATATAGATAAAAATACCCCAAAAAATAGTGTGGATGTCCACTCCAAAATCCATACCAGGCCCTTCCGGTCTGGTACAGATATTAAGGGGAACCTCACACCACAATGTTTTTAAAATTGGCGTGGGGGTCCCCCAGGCCCCCAGGCACTATATACTCTGAACAGCAGTATATACTATACGGTCTGCCCTATATAATCTGCAGAAAAACTGAGCCTTAGGTGTTGGTGGTACCAGAACACTGTAAGCCCTCACACTTACTCTTGTTGGGGGCAGGAACGGGCCCTGCTGTGAAATATTATATAAAAAAATGTAATTAAATGGCCCTGTTAAACGGGCAGAAAAATTGGGCCTTGGATTGTGGTGGCGCCAGAAAACTGTAAGCCTTCACAGTTACTCTTGTTGGGCGCAGTAATGTCCTGCTGTGAAATATTATATCAAAAATTGTAATTACATGCCCCTGTTAAACAGGAGCAGAAAAATTGGGCTTTTGGTTTTGGTGGCGCCAGAACACTGTAAGCCCTCACAGATACTCTTGTTGGGCGCAGGAATGGGTCCTGCTGTGCTGTGAAATATTATATCAAAAATTGTAGTTACATGCCCCTGTTAAACAGGGGCAGAAAAATTGGGCCTCAGCCGCGCCATGCTGACGTGAGACGTCGGCGTTGGGGGAGGAGCCGAGTGCTGAGCTGGGCACCTGCACGGTTCTCCGGCTGGGAGATGAGAGCAGGGAGAGGTAACGCGGAAGTGAGAGCCCGCGAAAAACTCCCCTAACCCGCCGGAGAAGACCTCGGAAAGCCTGGGGTTTCCCCCCCGCCTGCTCGCCCGCCCGCCCGCCCGCCTACCCGCCTACCCGCCCGCCCGGCAGCCAGACACGGAGGGGAGGAGAAGAGGAAGCCGGGGGGTTCAGTCTGGATCCGTGTTGAGCGCGGGGGAGCGGAGATCACGTAGATCCTGAACCCGGTCTCCATCTGAGCCCCAACCCGTGGAAACCGACGCGGCTCCCTCGGAGAATATGAATGACCACTAAGAGTGACTTTGCACATAAGGGTGCTACAGCAAAAAGGGGTACTGCAACCCGAACGACCACACTGCATAGCTGCTAAAGGAACACGTCGGTCTGAGAGGGGATCTACTGAAGAGCATCCCTCTCTCAGGTAGGAACGCTACACTCTGACTCCCCCCTGCTATACAGACTTGGTATTTTTTTTTTTTGGTGTTCTCTCTGCCCTTCTCTCCCCCCCTAACCCCCTCCCTGCATTTGAACATAAAATATGATGACCATTCTATGAAAGGAGGAAATGTGATGTGTTTGAAAAAACAGTGCAATAATAATGTTTGTGAGGGGAGTCTCAATAAAGAAGACAAATGTTTAATATCCTGTAGGAACACAAGCAGGAAAAGCAGGAAAAGCAGGAAAAGCATTATCAAATAATACACCACTTAAGGAGAGTTTAATTGGGAGAGATAGACACCTGAGAGACTACAAACTGACACAAAAGCTTAAAGAATCCCCCAACTATAGAACAGGGGATTAAAACAGTTAAACTGGACCTTGCAGTAATAGAGGCCGCCTGCTACAAGGAATTGTCTGCAATGATAAGCCTACAAAACTATGCTGTGGTTATGTTGTGGCTAGGAAGAACATAGAGATTCGCCTTCCCTCTTAAGGGGAAGTGTATCCCTCGATTGGAGGAGCTGCAGAGCTCAGACGCTAGTAGTGTTCTAAAGGAGAATCAAGAAACTATTGCAACCGGTACGCAGGGGGGAGAGGGGGAGAGAGGAGGAGGAGGAGGGGAAGGAGGAATAAAGGAAGAAGAAAGAGAGAAAACTCTACCCCTAAAAACTTCTTAGTCCAATCACTCCCTCACAGGGACGAGATGGCCAAAGCATAGAAGACAGTGGGTATACGATGAAGGGGAGAACGCAGAGAGGTACAGACCCTAAAACACCGAAAGACAACCTAAATAACAGTACCATACAAAAATATCTCAAAGATATTAGTATTAAGAGCCCCGAGATGGAGAGGAGACAACAGGGAGTGAAGGAAAGAAAGAAAGAATTGGAGAAGTTAAAAGCGGATCAGGCTGAAACACTTAGGATGGAACCTGAGCTGGAAAAGGCAGGGGACATGAGTATCACATCACAACACAGTGACATCTCACAAATCCCAACCAGAACAGAAATGGCGGAAATGTTTGCCAATTTAGAAAGTGCCATAAAAACTGAAATTTTAAATATCAGAATCGATATGGGTTTCCTGGCCAAAAGAGTTGAAAAAACCGAAGAAACTGCAAATGAACTAATTAAAGAAAACAAAGTTTTTAGAAGGCAGATAGAAGAAATACAAAGGTCTGAAAGAGACATGAAATACAAAATGGAAAGTATGGAAGATCAAAGTAGGAGACAAAACTTGAGGTTAAGATCTTTACCAGAACAGAGGGGAGAAGACCTCATGCTGAAAATAAATAGTATCTTGATACCAGTCTCTGGGCAGGAAGATGGCACGGTCTTAAAAATAGAAAGGGCCCACCGAATTAGGAAACCCCCCGGAGTGGGAGAAGGGGTGCCCAGAGATGTCCTTATCAGATTTCAATCCTACGAGGAAAAAGCCTTGATCTACAAAAACCTTAGAGGAAAACCCCCGTTAAGGTATGAGACGACAGAAATTCAGGTCTTTGCGGATCTGTCAGCAGGGACCTTGGCCCGGAGAAGGGAGATGAAGCCCTTGTTGGAAATTTTACGTGCTTCAAACATCAAATACAGCTGGGGTTTCCCTACCGCACTGATCGTTATGAAATCTGGGAAAACTGTACGCATGAAGTTTCTGGAGGAGATGCAAAATTTTTGTGAGGAACTAGGGATTACCGTCCCAAAAATCCCCCAGAACCGGAACTAAAATAGTAACCCCCCGGTTTGAAAGTACAGCGGGAGGGGGGTGTTGTGGGGTTTGCTCCCCCCCCCGCCTCACCCCGAGAGGGAGGAAATATATATATTTTTTTTTTTTTTTCTCTCGGGTGGGGGGGGGGGGGGGGGGGAGTGGATCAGGGTGGGGGGAGCGGGGGCGGGGGGGCCCCGGGATCCGAGGGGCAGGGTTGGTTCCCCCCCCCCTACGCGGAAAGCGACGGGGGGGGTAGACCCAACACCAGAGTTCCAGCAGTCGAACTCCACCCTAGAGGCGGAGTGGACAGGAAGTGTCTCAAAGGGACACCTCACTGCTCACAGATGGTCAAAACTCGACCAGGGGAAGGGGAGAGGGGGGAGGGAGGTGGGGGGGGAGGGCGAGACAAGGGAGGTAGGGAAGGGGAGGGGGGAGAGGGGTCCGTCCCCGTCTTGCAGACACAAACATTGAACTACTGGACAACGTGGTCCGGTAATTGTATAAGGCCTCCTTGGAAATATGGAGGTCTGTAAACTGAGGTTTCTGTCGTATAATGTTAAAGGGTTAAATTCCCAGGTGAAAAAATACAAGATATTGAAAGAAATACAAAACTACCAGGGGGAGATTATCTTCTTGCAAGAAACACACTTGACACTAGACGGAGGGATAAGGTTGGCCACCCATGAATATCCACTGTGGTTCCAAGGTGATACTCCAACAAGGGGCGCTAAGGGGGTTGCTATAGGGTTTGCTAAAAATGTTAAATTTATCATTAGTGAACGTCTTGTAGACCCTGGTGGGAGGTTTATAGCAATAAAAGGCAAAATAGGAGAAAATAAGCTAACTTTAGTAAACATTTACAGCCCAAATAAAAATCCAATTAGATTCCTATCCCAGGTATTGGGACGCCTGACAGGCTTCCAAATGGGGGAAGTGATTATTGCGGGCGACCTGAACTTTGGATTGGACCCTAACTTGGACACCACATCGAAAACAGGGAGTCAGAGTAGATGCCAGTTAAAGAGCATAAAATCTAAACTTAGACAGAGACAGTTAATAGATGTGTGGAGAGCACAGCACCCCAATGTAAAGGACTTCACCTTCTTCTCTCCAGTGCATGGAACCTATTCCCGCCTAGATTATTTTTTAGTAGAGCATAAATTCTTAGAACAGGTGATCGAAACGAAGATTGAAATAACTACACTTTCGGACCATGCCCCGATTTCAATGCTAATTAGACTCCCTGGAAGACAGACAAGAATAGGTTCCTGGCGCCTGAATGACAGCCTGCTATCCGAGCCTGGTGTAGAAGAAATCATACGCAAGGAAATTATTGCTTTCTTTGAAATTAACGATAATGGCGAGACATCCTTAGCTTCCCTATGGGAGGCCCAGAAAGCGTATATTAGGGGAATATTAATTTCCATTGGGGCTGGAAAAAAAAAAGAAAAAAGGTTAAACCGGGCTCGGCTGGTGGGAGAGATTCGGGACCTGGAACATGAACACAGGGAAGAAACATTGAGGAAAGGAGATACCTATCACAGGTTATTAAATAAAAGAGAAGAATTAAAAACAGAAATAGAGCAGGAGGCAAGGAAATGGTTCCATAAACTAAATAGGGAAAGACACATTGGGGGAAATAAAAGCAGTAAACACCTGGCTAGATTACTCAAAAAAAAGAGAGAGCTCAATTATATCGATAAAATACAAAGTAAAACTGGCGCAATGGTAAACCTGTCAAAAGATATAGCTGAAGAGTTCAGGGATCACTATGAAGTTTTATACGACGTTAAATCTAAAGATCAGATACCACAAGCCAAAAGGGAGGAGAGTAGAAACTTCCTGAGGAATAGTGCAATCCCCTCAATTCCAGCAGAGGACAGTAAAATTATGGAGGAACCCATTACAGAGGTGGAAATACACGAGGCCCTGAGGAGTTCCTCTGCTGGCAAAAGCCCAGGCCCCGACGGATTCTCTATCACCTATCTCAAGAGATACCGAGATATTTTGGTCCCCAGACTGTGCCAGTATTGGAACTCCCTGGGAGGGAAGAATGGGATAGGCAAAGAATCGTTAATGGCATCTGTAACACTGATTCTAAAAGAAGGGAAGGATAGGACGCTTTGTTCAAGTTATCGCCCAATTGCCCTATTGAACACAGATACCAAGCTTTTTGCGAAGGTACTGGCCAACAGGTTAAGAAGTAGGATGTTCAGACTGGTGTTTGCTGATCAGGCGGGTTTTGTCCCTGGGCGGGAGGGGAGGGACAATGGGATTAGAGCCCTGCTCCTCATGCAGGCCTGTAGGAGGGAGAATGTCCCCAGTCTATTTCTGTCGATCGACGCTGAAAAAGCGTTCGACAGGATAGACTGGGGACATTTGTTTGCAACACTGGAGGCAATGGGGATAGGTCCGAGGATGATAGGCTGGATAAAGACACTATATGCCCAACCACAGGCGAGGGTGAGGGTCAACGGGCTTCTCTCTCACCCATTTTCTATGAAAAATGGAACGCGCCAGGGGTGTCCGCTGTCCCCCCTCTTATTTATATTAGCCTTGGAACCGTTACTAGCAACAATACGTAACTCAACAGACATAAGTGGGATTAAGGTAGGAGGTGAGACATACAAATACGCGGCTTTCGCGGACGATGTCCTATTTTTCCTATCCAACCCACGGGTATCCTTACCCAACCTGATAAAGGTGTTGAATTTATACGGTGGAGTCTCTAATTTTAAAGTCAACCCGACCAAATCAGAAATCCTTAACATTAATATAAAACAAGAAGAAGTGGTTTGTTTAGCTAAAGAGTTCCAATTCCCGTGGAGGGAGAACATAAAGTACCTGGGAATAAAACTGGCAGGGACATTGAGGGAGACTTACCGGATAAATTATATACCCTTGCTAGATGAGATCAAAAAGGAAATAAAAAATATGACCCATAGCCCATTGTCATGGTTGGGGAGAGTAAATGCTGTCAAAATGATCATAGCTCCAAAAATAAACTACAAGTTTCAAATGCTTCCAATATGTATCCCTAAAGCCTTTTTCAGAATTTTAAAGGGGATTATCTCTAGGTTTATATGGTTCAACAAGAAACCGCGCATTGCAGCAGAAACCCTGTTCAGGGGGAAAAAACAGGGAGGCCTAGCATTACCCGACTTTGAACAATACTTCAATGCAGTAGCACTATCTAGGATCACTGAATGGGTCAGGGAAGGAACAAAAAAAAGATGGGTGAATATAGAAAACGCACTGGGTAATAGGGACTGGGGGCACGTAATTTGGAACCCACCAAAATTTAGATTAATAGAAGAGGATACACATGAAATTACACGAGTTACTTTAAAAATATGGGATAGGGTGCACAGGGAAAATAAATGGGAATATAACTCCCCTTTATTAAATTTAAAAGATAATGTTTATTTTGAACCGGGGAGGAGTAAAGTATGGGGGAATTGGATTAATAAGGGAGCACGTTTAAGGGATATCATTAAAAAAGGCAAACTTATCACTTTTCACGAATTGAGCAAGGAAGTGGAGTTAATATCGGTTGACGCCTGGAGGTACACCCAGCTGACAAACTTTGTACAAAGACTTCCACAACCAATACGAGATGGGGATAGCCTCACGGTGGTTGAAAAAATCTGTACAAGCCTCCCAGTTAAAAACACAATCTCACGGTTATATAAAATGTTAATGCAGGAGAGACACAAGGACGTCCCTCCCGGCGTCAAGCGGTGGGGGGAGGAATTGGGGATCCCTTGCACCGAAAATAAATGCGATAAGATTTTGAAAATCTTACATGGGACTATGATGGACAGTCAAACCATTGAAGTTAATTATAAGTGCCTCATGGGGTGGTATATAACCCCAGTAAAAATGAGTAAGATACAAAGAGATAAAACCGCTCTTTGTTGGAGAGGTTGTGGAGGCATTGGTACAATGGCACATATCTGGTGGGACTGCCCAATTATAAAAAAATATTGGAAGCAGATATTATCACTAATTGAAAGCATTACAAAAAAACATATCCCTGAAGACCCATGGGTGGTCTTGTTCCATGGGACTGACATCCCCATAAGGCAATATAGAAACTCAATAATCCCAATTCTACTAAATGAGGCGAAAAACCTAATCCCTAGGAAATGGATGGATGAGAGGAGTCCGCAAATAGCTGAATGGTTTACGAGAGTAAACCGACAGCGAATACTGGAGAATGCAGAACTAGTACAGGAAAATGGAGACAACTTGAGTAGACGGGAAGATAAATGGTCCTGTTGGATTGTTTTTAGAGAGTCATGGAGATACTTTGAAGAAATAACTAGATAAGAAACAGTAATACGACGAAACAAATTGTTGAATCTTAGTTTTTGGGATTTGGAGAAAGATCTGCAAGACGGGGCGGAAGGGGTGGGGGAGGGTCGGGCAAAAGGAAATGTACCTTGTATTTGTATTGAAAAAAACTTTGAAATAAATAAAGAATTAAAAAAAAAAAAAAATTGGGCCTTGGGTGGTGGTGCCACAACACTGTAACCCCTCACAGTTACTCTTGTTGGGTGCAGGAACGGGCCCTGCTGTGAAATATTATATCAAAAATTATAATTACTTGGCCCTGTTAAACAGGGGCTGAAAAAATTGGGCCTTTGGTTTTGGTGGTGCCAGAACACTGTAAGCCCCCGCAGTTACTCTTGTTGGGTGCAGGAACGGGCCCTGCATCGAAATATTATATCAAAAATTGTAATTACCTGCCCCAGTTAAACAGGGGCAGAAAATTGGGCCTTGGGTGGTGGTGGTGGTGCCCTAAACCAAAAAATATTGTTGGAAGCTAGCATCATCATTATTGAGGAGGATTAGGATAGTCAGCATAGGCTGTCTTCAAGGGATCCCACATCCATAGCAAATTCAATCAGTTACATCAGCATCAGGGGCTTGATAGCTGCTGAGCCAAGACTAATTTTTTGTTATGAATGTAAGCCTATCAACAGAGTCTGTGGACAGACGCACTCTTTGATCCATTACAAACTCTCCAGCAGCACTGAATGTGCGTTCAGAAAGCACGCTGAATGCAGGACAGGCCAGTAGCTCAATTGCATTTTGAGCAAGTTCTAGCCAGTGGCCCATCCTCAAGACCCAGTAACCCAGTGGATGCTCTGTTGGAAAGGTCTCCAAGTCTACTCCTAGATATTCTTGTACCATCTAATGCAGACACTGGCGATATTTGCTTGAACCGATCAGACCTTGGCGCTGAGGACTTGAAGAATCCTAAAGCTCTAAACTTGGGCCTAACTTAGAGAATGGAAGAGTTTCCCCAGAGGTTTTTTTTTAGCAGCAAAATCTTAATAGAAAAATTAATTAATATAATATAAATTATGGTTGGCGACACAAACAACAACATAAGCCATCACCAATGGCAAACAATACACCAAGGAGACCATGGTTTATCAAATGCATTGTAACATTACTATCCACATGCATATCCTGATGCATTTCAACCCTTTCATTTCTGGTCTTCTTCAGAATCTGGGGATTTTTTATTCTAGGAAATATATCAGAAGATTTGATTGTTAACATTTTGCAGTATACAAAACATCGTTGGACATTTCATAGTGTTCAAAAACATCTCCAAATGTACAGTGATATATTTAACATTACGGAGATGGAAAGGTGAGAATGTATTGCACAACCAGGATTGTTAAAAACAGCTTCATTCAATGGTCCCAAAATGTCCGCATGTCCCCTCCGCACCCTCCAGGCAAGTCCACAGTCCACAGGGCTTGCAAAGAGCCATGCTTTTGGACCTTGAGAGGAAGGTATATGGCGAGGCACCCGCAGTTAGGTATTGAGGAATCTCAGTAAGTAATCAGCAAGTATTCTGTAAGTATGCAGTACTACTGTGCGACCTTAGACTGGTCAATACTCAAATGAGTGTTAGAATTATATGGACTGACATTACTAATATATTTTATTTTATAGTATGTTTGTTTATTTGGTTTGTTTTTAAATTAGTTTGTATTACCATTCATATGATGAAATAAGAAGTGATGATGGTAACTGATTAATATATAGGTGACTGTGCAATGTAGTGAGGTGGTGTATGTAAGGATAAATGGGTAATAAGATCTAATGTGATAAGTGGCATTAAAATGATATGTGAAAAAACAAGAATATTCGTAGTGCGAAAGTGTGTAAAAAACATATATTAGTGAACGTTTATTACCTTTACTAATAAGGGGAATTCTGTATTAGGTGAACAGAAGTGAAATATAAAGTGCCAGACGGAAGAAGATGTATGATACTGATAACGAATGTTGAAAGTGTTGAGGGTATGACCATGTCTATGTGTTGGTTGATTTGTAAAGAGCCTGAATAGTGAGGAATATAAACAAATTAGTTGGTCAATGTGATAAAATATCAGCCAGTCTGATGAATCTGAAAGTTCCACTTACTAAATGCCATGATCCTTCCTATATATGTTGACGGCATTCCAGAGGTCACCTCAGGATCCTCTGGAAGCTGTAGGTTTAAATAGTCTTTAAATTATGTATCCATTAATGGCAGGTGGTTAATCTCCTTCCCAAACTCCCCCCCATTTTAGAAGTCCCTGCCTCTGATAATCCGATGGTGATCAAGGGATGCCACTGGCACGAAGGATGCTCCCTCCAGTGGCCAAAGGTCCAACTGTGGGAACATGGAGTGGGGAGAACCCTAAGGGGTTTGCGTCTCCCCACCGTGCCGGGAACCTGGGCCTGACTTATTAAAGTGTGAAGTGAGGTGAAGGGAACCTGTGTACAGTTTACACATTCATGAAAAAATTTATCTTTTTCACATGATCGGAACACAGTTCAATTTATCACACCATAGACCAGTGATGGCGAACCTTGGCACCCCAGATGTTTTGGAACTACATTTACCATGATGCTCAACTACCCAGAGTGCATGAACATCATGGAAAATGTAGTTCCAAAACATCTGGGGTGCCAAGGTTCGCCATCACTGCTATAGACGGTCGGCTGCACACAGCTAAAGCTATAAACAAGTCTTTAACGGTCAACTTTACAGTTTTCCCACTATTTTTAGAATACAACAATTGACATTGGTCATTTAAAGAAAACCAAACATGCATTTTAAAAATATGTTTATTGATAATGGGAAGCAGTGACAGCTGGTGCTCCATTTTGGGGGTGGCGGGTGTTTTGTTTCCCGGTCAGTCGGGCCCCCCACCAGCCCCAGACTTACCCCTGAAGTCAAGGACACAACCGTATCCAGGGAGATGTGATGCAACGGAATGCAAGAAGATTAACTGGGAAGCGGGACCAAAGACCAGGGGAGCTGAGCTGAGCCGAAGTGTCAGGCACGCCTGGATGACGTGCAGCACCAAGCCAGATGGGAGGAAGGAGAATGGAAGCCCATGCTTCTCCTCTCGGCCAATTGGGTCTAAGGACCAGCTTCCTGATTGACGGGGAGGAGAATCAGGAAGAGCCTCCGACTCTAATCACATGCTTCGAAAAAAAAAAAACACTGGAATCCATGAGTCAGGGCCCTGCTTGTAGATTGGGGCTGGATGCATGGATTAGGGGGGCAGAGCCCCTGCGCCCTATATGGATGGGCCGCCACTGATGGGAAGTACTAAAAATATATATATTTTTTATATAGGTAAATATTAAATACTGCATATACACTCACTTTATTAACACAAATTGCTAATCAACCAATCATATGGCAGCAACTCAATGCCTTTGGGCATCTAGATGTGGTAAAGTTCAAACTGAGCATCAGGATGGGGAAGAAAGGGGATTTAAGTGACTTTGAATGTGGCATTAATGTTGGTGCCAGACTGGCTGGTGTGTGTATTTCGAAAACTGCTGATCTTCTGGGATTTTCATGCACAACCATCTCTAGGGTTTACAAAGAATGGTCCAAAAAAGAGAAAATATTCCAGCAGGATAATGCACCATGTCATAAAGCTCAAATCATCTCAAACTGTTTTCTTGACAATGAGTTCACTGTACTCCAATATTACTATTTCACCAGTCTAAGCTGTAAAAGATAAAAAAACACGTAAGAAAAAAAGGAAAAGAAAAAAAGTGTGGGGGGGGGGGGGACAACATATCAGACCTCACATTCCTTACTTACAATTATTGGAAAATTGTAGCAAATTTCAACATGGGTATAGTGGTGTGACAGACACATAAATAAAATCAACAGGTCATCCAAGTGTATTCAGTATGGGAAGCCGGATGGAGCCGTCCAAAAGTTAACAAAATTCTAACCAGGAGTTTTGGAAGGGTGGGGGAAAAGGAGCGAAACACTCTCGGTGCGAACCCCCAGGCATCACTGCATGGCGATGGAAAAATACACAGGACCTACAAAATTAATGGAAATTGACCTGATGAGTTTACAAACAGGAAGAGTCTAAAGATGATACACACATATAAGTGTCCTAAAGTAAACAAGTGTACCGTAGTATATATATAAAAAAAAAAGTATTTTGTTGTGCAAGTATAAAACATCGCCTTTTTGGAACTTGGTGACTTAAAGGAGTTGTAAAGGCAAAAGGTTGTTTTATGTTAATGCATTAAGATAAAAAAAAACTTCCGTGTGGCACAGCCTCCCCACCACCCCCTAATTACGTACCTGAGCCCCACAAGTGTCTTAGCCATCTGGGACTCTCCTCCTGATTGACTAAAACACAGCAGCGACGCCATTGGCTTACGCGGCTGTCATTTAAAGTCAGCTAGCCAATCAGGGGAGAGAGGGGACAGGGCCGGGTTGGAGCTCCATGTCTGAATGGACACACGGAACTGTGACTCGGCTCGGGTGTCCCCATAGCAAGCTACTTGCTGTGGGGGCACTCGACAGGAGGGAGGGGTCAGGAGCAGCAAAGAGAGACCCGAGAAGAGGAGGATACAGGCTGCTCTGTGCAAAACCAACTGTGCAGAGGAAGTAAGTATAACATGTTTGTTATTAAAAAAAAAAAAAAAAAAACGAAACTTTACAATCACTCTAGGCCATAGATATGCAGCATGCATAGCGCAACATGGCAAAAAATGCTAAATTAAGCTGAATATTGGCTGTGGCCTAAAGGAGCATTAGGAAGCCCAAACTTATATATGGTATAAACTGTACACAGTCTGCAGAGCTTGTACCCACAATATACTCCTTAGCCACATGTATACACCGATACGCATACCTCCACTTTCTGTAATGATAAAGAGGGTCTTCTTTTATCACACAGTACATAGGAAAAGGACAAGTCCCTGCCACAGTCCCAGTTACCTAGACAATAAGGCCCCTTTCACACATGCGGACCGTTCGTCCGTTTTTTCATACATCCGTTTACGGATGAAAACGGACATTAATGCTTGTCTATGGGATAGCGGACGTTAGCGGATGATCATCCGATAACATCCGTTAACATCCGTCTCCGTTAAGGTCCGTTTTTCTGAACGGAAGAAGACCCTATTTTGTCTTCCGTAAAAAAACGGAACGGACGAAAAACGGACGTTAGCGGACGATCCGTTCACATCCGATCCGCTGACATCCGTTTTTCATGAAAAAAATTCCCATAATTCATGGAAAACTTTTTTTTTTTTTTTAAAAACGGATAAAAAACGGACATAAACGGATAAAAAACTGATGAAAAACGGACGTAATCGGATGAAAAACGGACGTAAACGGATGAAAAACGGAAATGAAAATGGATGAAAACTGATGTTTACTGACAACAACTGATGATAAAAAAACGTGACTGAACTGATCTAATGTACGGTCCGCATGTGTGAAAGGGGCCTAAGGGTCTAAAATAATTGGCTATAACACACCAGTGCTTTACTGACTTCTAGTTTTATTTTATTTTGGCTTTTCCAAATATCAAATGCAATAATATATACAGTAAGTTGGATAACAAGTTTGGTGCAGCATAACAGTTTTGTAGTAGAATAGTACATTTTCTATAGAGGTGTACACATCAGACCAAAATGAGGGAAAACTGAGGCTGCATGAGGATCAAGGGGTTTGGTCTCAAAAGAGGGACAGTCCCTCCAAATGAGGGGCAGTTGAGAACTATGCATGTGCACGCCCAGGAAACAAGAAGACAATGCTGAACTTCTTATTAGAAAGCATCCTATGAAAATTGGATGTCATGAAAAATCCTTCAATAGGAATAATATAAAACTGATCAAAAACATTTAATTTCACATCTCATACAAGAAATACCTGGTCTGCCATTGCTAACCTTGTAGTTACATGACTTAATTACTTTCTTACGCGCAATGGCGTTGATCTACTAAAATTGGAGAGTGCAAAATCTGGTGCAGCTCTGCTAAGAAACCGATCAGCTTACATTTTTTTTTTTTGGTGAAAGCTTAATTGAACAAGCTGGAGTTAGAAGCTGATTTGCTACCATGCACAGCTGCACCAGATTTTGTGCTCTCCAGTTTTAGCGAAACAACCACAATATGTCTGCCGCCAGCAAAGTCAGAAAGTTCAGACGGGCAATACAGTCCGACTACAGGGGCGATTTGACTGACATCTGTGAGTGTTCATGCACAGATGCTCTCTGTTAAGGTTAATAAATACATGTAAAATAAGTATTTTGCATGTTTGCACCTAACCTAAAAAAAATATGTCTGATGCTAGGTCAGTTTTAAAAATACAGCTGCCTTTGGAAAGTTTTTATTTATTTTTTTACTTTTTTTTGCTGTCTAGTTGAAGTGCTGCAAATTATACACTAGATTTTACAGGTCATGCTTAAAGGTATCAGTTAAGGAATCAACCCATCCATAATCATATTGTGGTAATTAACCCACAAGAGTCTTACAACACTCAAGAAATCTCTTCTCTTGGGTTGTCAGCTCTGCATGCTTGCCATGTCAAATAAGAAGAGGTCCCATTCTCCTGTGTTGTAACTTGTATATCATAGAAAATTAAGGGGAAATACAGTAGTCCCTGAAATACAGATAATGACTTATTCCATAACTGAAATATCACTTTCGGGTGGACTGACTATTTAAAGCTCTGAGCCATATTTTGCAAACAAGAAATGTCTCGCTTTGTTTTAAAAAAAAATGTAGCTCAGGCTTCTGGGTTAAATGATTGGTGACACCCAGGATCATTCAACCAAGACAAACCTACTGAATATTTGTGCACGGTGTGCATACAGATGGTGATTCATTCTACAAAGTTCCGTCCATAACTGAAATATCACTTTTGGATGGACTAAGCCTTTAAAGCCCAACTCTGAACCATATTTTTCAAAAAAAGAAAGGTCTCCCTTCCACCTAAAAAATGTAGCTCAGGTTACTGGGTTGAATGACACCCAGGATGAACCTCCTGAACATCTATGCACAGCGGGTATAGTTATTTGCGTATAATCAACAGCGGTCTATTTGTGTTGATAAGTTATAAACTTTGCCAATTTATTATCATAAAAATAACATATAAATCACCATACAGCTGTGGCAGATATGTAGTAATTTAAGATGTAAAAAAAATTGTGTCCCCCTTAATATTCCAAGAAGACTCTTATATAGGCATGCAGCCTGGGTGAGGAGGAAAGAGGGGGCAATGCAAAGCACTCTTGTCCTAATATTGAGGGACAAAAGCCTCTTCCTCACTTCAGTGTGCCCAAATAGTAAAATGGGGGGACTTATGGTGGAATCTGAAAGCTCCCTTTATAATAAGGGGTAATCAGATATCCACTCTCCCCAAGATGAATGCATAGAGTTGTACATAAGTACCTATTCCCACAAAGACTTAAAAGAAAAAGAAGTTAAATCTTTTGATAAAAAAAAAAAAAAAAACACAAGCATCTAAAAGACAGATTCCCAGCTAAATTTATCACCAGCAATCCTAGGTGACATCATTGTCTATATGTGGTCACCCAGAAATCCCTGCAGTACTACTGCAGCTGGAAATTTGTCATTTAGTAGCAGGAGTATGGTGTGTATAATTTGCTGATTTTCAGCTTGTTCGTCTATATTTGAGTACCGTGTCAAGTAAGAAGCCTGAGGCATCTGAAAAAGGCATGTATAAAAGGCAAAAAGTAAAAAAAAAATTATAAGATACAGCTGGCGGGGGGTGGGGGAGGGACCCATACGTCTGGAATCAGACTTTAATAACGAGGGAATAAAGAGATGAAGCTATAACATTAATCATTTTCTGTATCAGATAATGTCATCTTTCATCAGTCAACATTGCTTGTCACGTGTATAACATTCCAGTACAATGTATATGCACTTGTCATGCAGCCAGTTGGTGGTATATCTATAAAACATGAAAGAAAGCTGAGTTATGTCTTCATGCATACATATCATTTTATTTTTATATTAAAGCTGTGGACTTTTTAAAATGATAATTATGTCATAACTTTTTTTCAATTAATAATGCATGACTCTTTGCAAGGGAAAGCTCTCCATAACTGGCAAAAATTTCCCAACATAATAACATATATAGAACTAATGCTGACATTTTCTAAATTGCAACTGGAACTTCTTTAAAAGTCATCTAAAGGTCATTAAATGAATTGCCACAAAATTTATGGCCATTTTAACACATTTACCTTTAGTACAATAAATACAGTACCATAAAACACAGCATTATAAATGGTTGTATTGTTTTTGGAATTCTTAATTTTATTCACTTAGTAAACCACTTGAAAAAAAGAAAGGCATGTATAATAAGGTCTGTGTCTACAGTTGTTATAGTTTTTTTTCAAACTTTCAATATCACGTGCTTTCCAAACTGATATACCCTTCCACCAGTTGCCATTTTTTATTCCTTTTTTTTTATTTACAATTTTCACACAACATTTTGTTACAAAGTCCTACTCCCTAGTAACAAAAAAAGAGGGGAAAGGGGGGGGAACAAAGAGCACAGTGTTAAAAGAAGTATTGTTGGCAGATACTTTCACATAGGGTATATAAATATACATTCAATTATCGTAGCAAGACAGTGTGCATCATTCAGATTCATACCTAGTCTATAGTTATTGCTCACCCCCTAATGCCCCGTACACACGATCTGACTTTTCGACAACAAAACCTTGGGATTTTGTTCGAAGGTTGTTGGCTCAAACTTGTCTTGCATACACACGGTCACACAAATGTTGGCCAACAATTACGAACGTGGGAACGTGGTGATGTACAAGACGTACGACGAGTTGAGAAAAAGGAAGTTCAATAGCCAGTGCGGCTCCTTCTGCTTGATTCCGAGCATGCGTGAACTTTTGTGCGTCGGACTTGTGTACACACGATCGGAAATTCCGACAACAAAGTTTTGTTGGCAGAAAATTTGAGAACCTGGTAGCCAACATTTGTTGGCGGAAAGTCCGAAACAAATGTTCGATGGAGCATACACACGGTAGGACTTCCAGCCAACAAGGTCACAGCCAACATTTGTTATCGGAAAATCTGATCGTGTGTACAGGGCTATAGGGTATTTGGAGTCAATGATCACTTACATTACTATCTTCCTTATGGGGGGATCATAAAAGGTGTTTTATGGCTAGATGAGATGGGGGGTGGGGGTGGGAAGGTGTAGGTATGGAGGAGTAAAGGGAAACTGTGGAAGAACTTGTTTTAATATTTGGGGGAAGGCGGGAGAGGAGGAGGAGACATGGTGTCAAGGAAGTGTGCCAGATGGGAGATTGCTATCATCCCTCCTACCCTCATAATTTGAAGTTGGAAAAATAAGAGGTGACTGAAGGTGTAATGGCTAGCCTGCTAGGATTTGTTTGAATTCCTCCATAAAACAAGTATTCATTCCAACAGAACCATGTAGTGTGACATTTTTTCTTCTGTGCCTTTCAGGGAACGTGTTAAGTCTTACATGGGTGTAATGTCTGTGAAACCATTGCTCAATGGATGTGTGCAGAATAGTCGACTTCTATTCTGCTAGGATGTAGGAACATACTAAATGATGCACCAGAGATTTTTTTGTATGCTTTCATGGGGACCTTGTTATGGAGCAGGAGAAAGAAAAAGTGTGAATCGGGGATAGGTTGGTCAGTCTTTTTTGGATGATATTGCAGGCCTGTGTCCAGAAGATGTGTAGAATGTTTCCTGGAGCTTGTATGCCCAAGAAAGTGTATGTTTTAGGAATTCCACAGCATTCACGTACAAAATGCATCAATACATGGGAATAGAGCTCTGCATTTGGCAAGGTTTTGAGGTAGATGGTTATTTGAAAAAATTGTAATGGTCTCAAATTTGTAAAGCCAGGGTCAGGTCTTGTAGAAAGTATGTAGCACAATATCTATTTCTACAGAAAGTCCAATGAAAGCTTCATCTTTTAGAATGGGACGGAAATTAGGATTCCCTAACACTGGAAAGAGTAGAGAAGAGGTTTGTTAAATTCCTTAGGTTGTAAATGCATGTACACAAGCTTCTCATGTGGGGCCTGTGGTAGGGTGTTTATCCAGTGTATGGGTTGGGAGTGCTGGACTCCAGGAGAGAATACTCAGTGGGATAGGTGATGCGGCTTGTTCAATGAGAACCCACTGTTTAGTGGTAGAGTGGCAACAACAGTCCAGTACCCTGGTCAGGTAGGAGGGGATATAATCAAATGTCTGGAAGGGACATTCTCCCTGACTTCTTATGTCTATGTAGAATAGTATGTTTAACGAGTGCTGGTTTGGAGGAATAGATTAAGTTATTCCAGATAGGAAAGATTTTAAACAGGTAAGG
>CM053029.1:453807096-453824203 GCA_028564925.1 Lithobates sylvaticus | reverse complement strand
AGGTTTTACATTAATAAAAAATGATCATTGTAAGCACCCCTGTCCGTGGTAAATAGTTTGTCATAACACTAACTGCTACATTTGCAGGATAACTTGTTATGCTGGGAAAAAAAAAACTTACTGGCTGGATCACTAGATGAATATAAAGGAAAGAGAGTCTTTAAAAAGGAAACTAATACAGCCATCACATCTAAGAATTAGTAAGCTGCAATATAACAAATATTTGATTTTGGGTTTAATACCGCTTAAAAGATGAGATTCCTTTCCCTGGTAAGGAGTGCGCTACTAGATCATTTAGTGCTTGGGCTTTCCAGCATCAGGCATCTCTTACATTTGCATGGCTACCACTGTCTTTTGTTCACACATTTTGTTATAGCGGAACTTTACCCATAACATTTTAAAAACTGTTAATGTTCTTTAAAATAGAATTGTAGGCAAAACTTTTTTATTTTGTATAGCGCAAGGGAGAGTTATAACCCCTGTCACCAAATGTTTTTTTTTTTCTGCCATCTGTGTCTGTTTGCCAAGATTTTCTTTCACTTCCTGTCCCATAGCCAAACAGGAACTGAGAGGAAATCCCTTTAAAGCAGGGGTGCCCAACCTTTTGAGGAGCGAGGGCCACTTTAGCGACTTGGTAACCGGTCGCGGGCCACAATGAGCGTAGCGGGCGGATGGCAGGTCTGTGTCCATTCTGCATATGTAGAGCAGACACAGATGCAGCCCGCTCTACCCTAAGGGCCCTCCGATCTGCCCAGACAGAAGGGGACAGATCCCCTTCTGTTTTTTAAGCAGATCGGATTGCAGATAGGCGTCTGTTTACATCTGCCGCTCTATAGAGGTGAATGGAGGGTCTGATCGGTTCTGCCTGTCTGTTTTTCAGGCGGACCCAATCGGACCGATCGTGTGAAAGGGGACTAAGGCTGCTTTCACACTGATGCACAGCGGTTTACCTGCTCCTCAACTGACCTCAATCTTCACTTCTTCCTCAGGATTCCTGCAGCTAGTTGCTGCTGTTCCCCAGGTGGTTATAACTGGTGGCTGTCCTTCAGGGCTGGTACTGCTGGCTGGTACTGCTGTTGGGTACTGCCTGCTGGTACTGCTGACTGGTACTGCTGTTGGGTACTGCCTGCTGGTACTGCTGTTGGGTACTGCCTGCTGGTACTGCTGACTGAAACTGCTTGCAGCTACTGGTACTGCTGGCGGGTGCTGGTGGGTACTGGTGCTGCTGGTGGGTACTGGTACTGCTGACTGGTACTGGTACTGCTGACTGGTACTGCTGACTGGTACTGCTGACTGGTACTGGTGACTGGAACTGGTGGTTGGAACTGCTCGTGGGTACTGGTACTGCTGGCTGGTACTGGTACTGCTGGATGAAACTGCTTGCTGCTACTTGTACTGCTGGTGGGTGCTGGTAGGTACTGGTGCTGCTGGTGGGTACTGCTGGCGGGTACTGGTACTGCTGGCTGGTACTGGTGACTGGAACTGGTGGTTGGTGCTGCTGGTGGGTACTGGTACTGCTGGCTGGTACTGGTGGCTACTGGTACTTGTACTGATACTGCTGGCTGGTACTGGTATTGCTGGCTGGTACTGGTACTGCTGGCTGGTACTGCTGGTGGGTACTGGTACTGGTGGCGGGTACTGCTGGTGGGTACTGGTACTGCTGGTGGTGACTGGTACTGGTGGCGGGTACTGCTGGCTGGTACTGCTACTGCTGGCGGGGTACTGGTGGCTGGTACTGATACTGCTGGCGGGGTACTGGTGGCTGGTACTGCTGGTGGGTACTGATACTGCTGGCGGGTACTGATACTGGTGACTGGTACTGGTGGCTAGTACTGCTGATGGGTACTGGTACTGCTGGTGGGTACTGATACTGCTGGGGGGTACTGATACTGGTGGCGGGTACTGGTGGCTAGTACTTGTGGTGGGCACTGGTACTGCTGGCTGGTACTGGTGGTGGGTACTGGTACTGCTGGCAGGTACTGCTGGTGGGTACTGGTACTGCTGGTGCTGGTACTGGTGACTGGTACTGCTGGTGGGTACTGGTACTGGTGACTGGTACTGGTGGCTAGTACTGCTGGTGGGTACCTGGTACTGCTGGCGGGTACTGGTACTGCTGGTGGGTACTGCTGGTGGGTACTGGTGACTGGTACTGGTGGTGGGTACTGGTACTGGTGGTGGGTACTGGTACTGCTGGTGGGTACTGGTACTGCTGGCTGGTACTGCTGGTGGGTACTGGTGACTGGTACTGCTGGTGGGTACTGGTACTGCTGGTGGGTACTGGTGACTGGTACTGCTGGTGGGTACTGATACTGCTGGCTGGTACTGGTGGCTGGTACTGGTAGTGGGTACTGGTACTTCTGGCTGGTACTGCTGATGGGTACTGGTACTGGTACTGGCACTGCTGGCTGCTGTGAGATCTCAGGAAGCATGCAGCTGCAGTACACATTCCTGTCACAGGCGGAGTACATTTGATATCACTCCGCCTGTGAAGGAGCCGGCGCTATACAGGAAGCATCTGCTCTGCTTCCTTTAGCGGCGGCTCCGTTCTAGCTGATGCTCGGAGATGGCGGGTCGGGTACCCGCGATAAGGGCTTCCCGACCCGCCATCTCAGGGCAAGACGTGGCGGGCCACCTCGGATGGCGCCGCGGGTTGGGCACCCCTGCTTTAAAGTGTAAGTGAACCCCCCTATCGTTTTCAGCCATGGAAGCTGCCATCTTTGCCTCTGTTTAATCTACAACTGCCATGGTGCTGCAGTTATGACACCAGCCATTGGATGGTTTGACAGTTTGGTTGAGAGCGCAACCAATGGGAGTGTTATATTTCCGGCACGTGCCGGAAATGAAACTTTTTTAAGAATGGGTTTACTTCCACTTTAAAAATTACAATCCCAAAAGTGAGTGTTTGCTACATGTAGAGATGGGTATTCCAGGTGATAATGATAATACAATTAAAGCCTGAAAAAGTAGCGCTAAAAATAAAAACTAAATGTGCATAATTGGAAAACAATCATACAAACGTAAATATATCTATCCACGTGGTAGGTGAACGTGATATAAACAAAAGTGCAACGTGAAAACAAATATATACAGATGATAAAATTATGTATACATGAATCGTGAAACAAAAATGTGCAAACAAAATATTCCAAAAAAGTGATCCAAAAATTGCATAAGGTGAACAGTCCTTTTGATGTGACTTTTCTTAAATCAATATATAATCTTCTTCCATCCACCACACCAGTGCTCAAAGTGTCGCTCCCATAGGAGACTCACTCACCAGAATTTTTGCCCCCACTTTCGTGTTGGGCAAATCAGCATAAAAAGATCTCACAGCAGCCAGTGGGTAGCCTTCCTGTATACTTCACTCAGTGTTAACAACAGCTCCACATGTAAGAATAAAAAGTGCTCCAATAGTGTGATAACGTAAAAGAAATTTAATAGCACACTAGTATAAAAAGCTTCAATCGATTCACTCACATTTTGAACAGTTATTAAAAGCAAGGAATAATAAAACCACAGCAGGAATCACTCCAATCACTAAAACTTGGCAAATTCACTTCACAGCAAAGTATATGCACAGTGGTCACGGCGGACCCGAGGTGTGTGTGATATTGTAATCAGGATCTCACCGTCTCCCTTCCATCAAGTGTCCATAAAGTAAAGAGACCAGCACCGAGATCTGTTTGAAAGTAAAGTTCAGACTCAATCTCACTGAACATCGCTTAGGCCACGCCCCGACATGTTTCGTCATAAGACTTAATCATGGAGTTGGCCAGGCGAAGTATCAATCATGTATATATAACCCTAATCCTCCTCCCATTGGTGGAATGTTGATTGTGCAGGTGTGAGTAACAGACAGCAGCGCGTAGACCCGCGCTGTATCTGTTCCCCAGCCATTCATCTATCCAATCCTCACAAAGATAGTATGGTGAGTTGCGCCCATTCAGCGAACACGCCAATAGGCGTGCATGCATCTGTCAGCCGTCATTGCCCTATGAGGGGGCCGCGCCGAGACGGGCCTTCCCGTCTTCCGTCCGACCAATCCCCACACAGAGCGTCATGGCAGCTTCCCCTCTCTAGCGCGCATGCGCACGAATGATTCGTACGTGTATGCGCATGCGTACGAGTACCCACACTCGTACATGTAGTGGCCGACCCGCATCGCGCCCGCGCACGAGCTGCCCCACTCATGCGCGCGCGCACCATGCGGGAGCGCCATTGGTGGATCACAGAAGGGGCCATTCCGATCACGTGACTAGGATATAGTGACGTGTAGAGTGCTATATTCGGCTATATGCAGTCCCATAATGATACCTCCATGATACCTCGACTTCAACACATAGGCATCTGTGATCCCCATAAATCTATGGACTCACAATTAAACATACACCTCGCGTCCCCGTTTACATAGGGAGGGCAAAAAATATATGTATTGTTGAAATATCCATAACTACTGTATTACTAAAAAAGACAATTTGCTAAAAACCAGGTGAGTGATATTCAGCGTATAAAACATGACATGCAGAGCCTTATACTAGTTAACTCAATCTATATTAAATCCCTTTAAGGGAGGGAGTATATAGCATTCTGTATAAGGAAAAAAGTATAAACTATATATATAGCTCAAGATAACAGTAAAAATCAAATATATAAATAAAATTAATCTAAAATAACCTAGAGTGGCTGGTATTCCCTCAAATATAAACTACTATTATAAATATTACAATAGATTTAAAGGGGAATGAGTAATCGAATACTACTAATATTGCACCCTCAAGTATCTTGGGCAAAATGAGTATGTGCAATAAACAGATATCGGAGACGAGCAACAATAGAATAAATCCCCTCCTCTGCACTAATCAGTAGTGATCAGAGATAACGATAAAGTATCAATAATAGACCATGACCATAGTTCGTATAAAAGACGCTACAACTAAAAATCATTTAAAAAACAATTCAAGTCTAGTTCAATGTTAAGGCCCCTAGGCGCAAGACACTTGAATAAGAAGATCCATCGGGTTTCCCGTTGTGATAGGTCCCTTACCCGATTAGATCCTCTCCATGATGGATGTATAGTGTCTATACCTACAAATTGAAGTAGGCTGGCGTCCTGATGATGTTCCAATTTAAAGTGTAATGATACACTGTGAAACTGATAACCTCTCCTAATGTTGGCGAGATGTTCAGAGATTCGCACCCGCAGCAATCTCTTCGTCCTCCCAACATAGAAGAGGCCACAAGGGCACCACATCAAGTATACAACATGTGATGTGTTGCAGGTGATGAAATCTTTAATCGGGAAGCTTTCATTATCCCTATTAGTAACGGTGGTGACACCCCTATTAGATACTCGTACTGTCTTACAGCAAATACACTTCCTGCAACAATAGAATCCTTTCAAGTCTATTTTAAGGTTCCCTTCCCCAGGAGGGTCCAGAACTCTTTTAACCACCTGATCGCCAAAATTAGGTGCCCTTTTATATATGAACTTGGGTAGCTGAGGCAAAATTCCCCCCAGGTGGCGGTCCCTCAATAAAATGTGCCAGTGCTTCTTATATATTTCCTCAACCTCTCTATATTGGCAATGAAATCCCGAAAGAAATCTAATTTGATGATTGTCCAGAGGTTGATTGGCCTCAGTATTCTTCTTAAAGCACTGGGTCCTTGGTAGTTCCGCAATCTCATGAATAATCGTGTTCATTGCTTCTGTATCATACCCTTTCTGAACAAACCTATCTTTCAGCACGCCGGCCTGTTCGTAATAGTCGGCCAAATAGGTACAGTTGCGTCGAACGCGTAACATTTGGCCTTTGGGTATATTTTTTATCCATATAGGATGATGACCACTCCTAATGGATAAATAACTGTTCCTATCTGTAGGTTTGAAGTACACTTTTGTGCTAAGCACATTGTCAACTTTATTAATAGTGACGTCAAGGAAGTTTACAGTGGATTCGCTGATTTGGTAATCCAATCTGATATTGTTGGTGTTGCTGTTAAGATACAGAAGAAACTCGACCGCAGACTCCTCAGACCCCTCCCATATAAACAGGAGGTCGTCGATAAATCTGCGGTAGAATTTCAGCTGTGGCAGGGACCTACTAAAGATACGCCTATCCTCCCACTCAGCCATAAATAAGTTGGCGAGGCTGGGAGCATATTTAGCTCCCATAGCAACGCCTACCTTTTGGGAGAAGAACTTCCCCCCAAACCAGAAGTAGTTATGTGACACACAAAAATCCAACACCTGTCCCAGAAAGTGTTTTTGGGTATGTGGAATATCCTCCCGTTTACTGAGTGCCCAATTAAGGGCCAGAGATGCGTCCTCGTGTTGAATAACAGTGTATAGGGACGCCACATCTGCCGTCACCAGAAACGAGGGGGCAGCAGTATCTAGTCTGACATCCTCCAACTGTAATAGTAAATCAGAGGTGTCTTTAAGGTAAGCCCGAGTGGCTTTAACACTGGGCTGCAGGAATCTATCTAAATACTCGCCCAGTCTCGCGGTGATAGATCCGATCCCATTGACAATAGGTCGTGGGGGTGGTTTCACCGCGTCTTTGTGGACTTTGGGCAGAGTATAGATCACAGGTATCCTACAGGTACTCGGGATGAGGTATCTCTTCTCCTTAGCATTAAGGGCGTCGATACGAAATCCCCAGTCCACTAATGCAGCTAATTGGGACATATATTGCTCAGTAGGGTCTGTAGACAATCTTTTATATGTGATATCATCAGCTAAGAGCTCAGTGAGTTGGTCAGTGTAAAACTGTCTATCCAAAATGACCACACCCCCCCCTTTGTCGGCAGGTCTAATGATGATATTTTTTCTGCCCTCAAGGGATTTAACACCCTCTCTAATATACTCAGGATTGATGCGTTTCTTAGGGTTCACTTTTTCAAGATCATTGAGCACAAGGTTTTTGAAGACCTCTATATAATGATTAGCTGGAATCTGGGGGTTAAAGGTTGATTTATTTTTAAGGCCACTGTCTATTTTGTGGGTGCTAGTGTAGGATCTCATGGTAGAATTAATGCTACATGTAACTTGCCTCCAGCATTGCTCCGGTCTCTTCTTGCTAGAGGCAGCCATTTTGGTCAAGCCCAGAGCAGTCACTTATTGAAAACTATCCCCCTTAGTCTCAAAAACTGTCACTTTCTGCAATTAAAATGTGCGCATTTCCAGCACTTGGAGAAAAGAGAGAATACCAGGGAGATAAGATCAGACCCTATCCTTGTAAATTTAAATTTGTGTGGCTCCCTGACAACCAGAGCAAACTCTGTCCTGTTGCCTCTCCATTTCTTTTCTCCCTCCCTAATACTTCTTTCCTTTCCAGACTGGCCTCTAGTGACTCACTGATTATTGTCACAGTGCCGAAAATAGAGGACCGCTCTATGAAGAGCAAGTGAGATGGTGGCTTGCTGTATTTTAAACAATATAGGAACATTTTTGTAATGTTTTACAGCTTTACCTTCAAAAGGGAACATCATGAAGTAATCAATCAGGCTTTAATTTTCTGACTAAAGTTCTTCTTTTAGTTTTACCAGGTGCATGTTTAGGCCATCTGCGATTACAGTTTAAGGCGCTTCAAGCTGTTCTGTAAAAGCTCTGGCAAGTTTTTCCTGTCCCGTCGTGTCTTTTGCAATTTTTTGCTGTGTTGCCCACCCCTCAGTTGGACTGTTTGGGACTCCCCATGGGTATAACTAAAGATCCTGTGCCTTGTTCTGTACTATTACGAAAGAGAAGGCTTTTTGATTTGCCTGTAAAATCCTTTTCTTGGAGTACAGTGCAGGACACAGGTCCCTCCCCTTTGCTATGTATGCTCTCCTTTCTTCTAGCTAAAACTCATGCTAGCTGGGTGTGGGAAGGCTTTTTTTTTTTTTTGCCAGTGCTGAATCACCTGAAGGTAGCTGCCCATAACCCATGGGTATAACTACAGAACGTGCATCCTGTACTGTACTTAAAAAAAAAAAAGAAGAAAAATGGATTCTACAGATAGGTTTAAAAAAAAAAACTGTATAACTAAGTCTGCTATGGCAGGCTGTGTATTCAATGAATAAAAAGCGACAAACCAACCATAAATCGGATGCCCTGAATCAAAACTTGTTTTCCAGCACCACTGATTAAGTCTAATTGGGATGCAATGTGTCTCTGGGGAATGAGTGTTCAGTGACGCAATGCTGATTTTATAGCAAAGCGGTTTAAAAACACAAGTATATTTTAATCAGCAGTGAGCACTATGGAGGTTTTTGTTTTATTTGAGCAGTAATTGATTACCTGTAGAGGTGGTCGCTGGAGACATTGTGGTGGAATACTGCCAAACTGGGCGGCTTAATATATGTTGCATATGACCTTCTATTAGTTTAGAGGTCCATCATTATAGGTATTAACACATCCATGAATTACAGGTGGCAGATTGTGAAAATTCAACTCTTCGGTGTGCTCAATCTCACACATATGAAGGAGATGCTGTGTTTGCACAATGCCCCAAGAATGTGGAATTAATTGACTGGCACAGTTTGTGAACACTGTGAATGACACCAGAGAGATTTGTTTATGGGCATTGGCTCACTTTATATTGGCACTGCCCATTGTTTGCACATTGAATCAATAGGTAATTTATGTAAAATGTACATGTAAATATACATATATGCATATAAACACCGTCACATATGTTTATGTTAAAATGTTGTATTTAGAAAAAGTTATTTTGGGTATTGCATTCTTTTGATATACAGTATCTCATAAACGTGAGTACACCCCTCACATTTTTGTAAATATTTTATTATATCTTTTCATGTGACAACACTGAAGAAATGACACTTTTCTACAAAGTAAAGTAGTGAGTGTACAGCTTGTATAACAGTGTAAATTTGCTGTCCCTTCAAAATAACTCAACACACAGCCATGTATGTCTAAACTGCTGGCAACAAAAGTGAGTACACCCCTAAGTGAAAATGTCCAAATTGGGCCCAATTAGCCATTTGTGCTCCCCTGTGCCATGTGCCTCATTAGTGTTACAAGGTCTCAGGTGTGAATGGGGAGCAGGTGTGTTAAATTTGGTGTTATCGCACGCACTCATACTGGTCACTGGAAGTTCAACATGGCACCTCATGGCAAAGAACTCTGAGGATCTGAAAAAAAAATTGTTGCTCTTCATAAAGATGGCCTAAGCTATAAGAAGATTGCCCAAGACCCTGAAACCGATCTGCAGCATGGTGGCTAAGACCATACAGTGGTTTAACAGGACAGGTTCCACTCAGAACAGGCCTCGCCATGGTCGACCAAAGAAGTGCACGTCCGCAGCCTCATATCCAGAGGTTGTCTTGGGAAATAGACGTATGAGTGCTGCCAGCATTGCTGCAGAGGTTTAAGGGGTGGGGGGGGGGGTCAGCCTGCCAGTGCTCAGCCCATACGCCGCACACTGCATCAAATTGGTCTGCATGGCTGTCTCAGAAGGAAGCCTCTTAAGATGATGCACAAGAAAGGCCACAAACTGTTTGCTGAAGAAAAGCAGACTAAGGGCATGGATTACTGGAACCATGTCCTGTGGTCTGATGAGACCAAGATAAACTTATTTGGTTCACATAGTGTCAAGCGTTTGTGGGGGCAACCAGGTGAGGAGTACAAAGACAAGTGTGTTTTTCCTACAGTCAAGCATGGTGGTGGGAAAGTCATGGTCTGGGGCTGCATGAGTGCTGCCGACACTGGGGAGCTACAGTTCATTGAGGGAACCATGAATGCCAACATGTACTGTGACATTCTGAAGCAGAGCATGATCCTCTCCCTTCGGAGACTGGGCCGCAGGGCAGTATTCCAATGACCCCCAACACACACCTCCAAGACGAGCACTGCCTTGCTAAAGAAGCTGAGGGTAAAGGTGATGGCCTGGCCAAGCATGTCTCCAGACCTAAACCCTATTAAGCATCTGTGGGGCATCCTCAAACGGAAGGTGGAGGAGCACAAGGTCTCTAACATCCACCAGCTCCGTAAAGTCATCCTAGAGGAGTTGAAGAGGACTCCAGTGGCAACCTGTGACGCTCTGGTGAACTCAATGCCCATGAATGTTAAGGCAGTGCTGGAAAATTATGTTGACCACACAAAATATTGACACTTTGGGCCCAATTTGGACATTTTCACTTAGGGGTGTACTCACTTTTGTTGCCAGCGGTTTAGACCTTAATGGATGAGTTATTTTGAGGGGACAGTAAATTTACACTGTTATACAAGCTGTACACTCGCTACTTTACATTGTAGCAAAGTAATTTCTTCAGTGAAATGAAAAGATATAATAAAATATTTACAAAAATGTGAGGGGTCTACTCACTTTTGTGAGATACTGTATCTATGGGAGTGCCGCTGTCAGGATCAGGTGTCAGGCTTGAGGGCCAGTTGCTATAGCAGTTGCAGGACTACCACCGACCAGCAGGATAGGTACACAGGCAGTCACCCTGGCAGATGACACAGGCTCACCTGAGGTGCGGAGTCTAAGTACTAATCGGTGTTCACCAGTGCTCCTGATGGTGGAGATGGATTTAGCTGCATGCTAGTACCAGGTAGTGGTCCTCAGGTTTGCCCCACAAGGGTGTGAGCATGCCGGGGTCCAGAAGCGGATGAGCAGATATGGATCAAACAGCAAAGCGGTCAGTAAACAAGCCAAAAGGTCGGTAACGAGTAGTTGCAGGTTGGGATCAGGCAGTCGAGTAGTCAAGGAACAAGCCAAGGGTCGATCACGAGTGGTAGCAGCATAGGACACCGGTATACCCAATACAGGAAGTTCACTCCTTCCAGGAGTACCTCAGTTTTTTTCGCCAGTGTCTAAGGTGTTGGTCACGAGTGAAGATGTGCGCTGGAGGGATCGTTGCTGGATTTAAACAGCCTCCATAGACCAGATCCATCCAAAGTGCCACTAAGGCCAAGCTGGATGGTACCCAGGCCTCGTATACGAAGCACAAGGTTTTGCCTGTAATGCCTCTCCTTGCAGGGCTGGACCACGGGACCCAGGGCTTTTTGGTCATGCTTACATTACCTAAAGATTTTTCTGGCGGGGTGCTAATACAGGTCCAAGGGAGTGGAACCCCGATAAAAAGGGACCCGGACCTTGAAGGTTTGCCAACACAGCCCGCCGTGATGGGAGAAGTTTGGATCTGTCTGTCACAGCAGTATCCTGCGGCGAGGATAAGGTAAGGGAAGAAGCCTAGGAACTGTAAAAAGTCCACCTATGTTTTTTTCTTTCATAAGTAAAATGTTGTCATGCCTTAAAGTCTCCACTAGAGGGAGTAAATACCTTGGTACGTTGCTTCTCAGTCAGCTCAGTGTCCAGCTAAAACACCATGTGTGTGGTCTCAGCAGCCAGGGGGGATTCCTAATCTTGAACAAAGTTTGCAGCCTGTTCGTCTCCCCCCCTGGGGGAACTAAGGGGCTGGGAGGTACAACAGCAGTTTGTACTCCCCCACCCCCCCTTGGGGGGTGCAGCGGCGGCTTCCCTATGTATTTTTTAGTCCCCAGAGTAGCCATAAAGCAAAGCTTCATTACAGCCTCCCCTTGTCATCCCCTCTTGCAGGTCTGCACTGGCAGATACAAATGCCGTCTGTGCGCGTGGACTGCTGTTAGATTTAAACAAGAGGGGGGCGGGGTTAATGAGCGAGGGGCATGGCTTAGGCACGGTGCTGTGTAGTGTCCACAAGGAGCACATGGCACAGGCGCTGGGGACGCCGAGCAGAGCCTTGCAATTAAGACATTTAAAACAGACGCTTCTCAAGCCAGGAGATCTCTACCTTGATTAATGCAACTGGAGAGATGGATGTCTGACACACAGCAGCGCTGGGGGCACGTAAGGCAATGCATACAGGCATTTCCAATACAGGAAATGCATTTTTACTCCGCACCAAGCTAAACTTTATAGCGGCATTGTATTGCTAGACTATTGCTCAGCAAATACTTAATGCCTCTGCTTTTGTGCTTAGCACTATGGCTTCCAAAAAAGACACCACAAAGAAGGTACCAAAAGTTCCACCCCCAGGCACTGGGAACTCCAGTCGTGCCTCCACACTGTCATCCTCTCCTGAAATACCAGATGTGGCAAGCCAAGGTGAGTCATTGGAACCAATTAGTGGTGCAGCTGCTTCTCACATCTCCGCCCCTGTATACGTGACTGAAGATGCATTTTCCTCCGCCTTGCTGGGCCTAGAAGGAAGATTGGATAACATATTATATATATATAAGGAAAATTGTTGCCCATACTTACCGTGATTTTCCTTTCCTGGATCCTCCCCATGTCAGCCTACTATGGGTCAGCTCCGCCCCCTCTGACCCCTCTAAAGGGCGGCTGTCTGCCAACACCAGTGTTCAAAAAATATTTGCCTCACGACGGATAAACTGGGTGGGAATCCTCCGGCTGACATGGGGAGGATCCAGGAAAGGAAAATTACGGTAAGTATGGGCAACAATTTTCCTTATTCCTGAACCCCCCATGCCAGCCTACTATGGGATGTACCAAGCAACATTAAAAAGAGAGGGAAGACAAAAAATCAGCTAAACCCTCAATGCAATGGTACTCAAACTTTTAATGGGCAACAGCCGCCATAATAACCATAGAGCCAAATGTTTCCTCAGGTGGACAAGCCAAATTAAGCCTGTAATGCCTAATAAAAGGTGTTGGGCGCGCTCCAGCTTGCTGCTCTGCAAACTACCGCAGGGGCGACCCTTACGTATGCTGCCCAGGATGCCGCCATACCCTTCATTGAATGTGCCCTGATCTCTGAAGGAGGAGGAAGGCCCCGCGTTCTGTATGCAATATGTATGGTCTTTGACAAATCCGGAAGACACAATTCTGGAAGTTGCCTGTATACCCTTTTAGGGCACATTGGGAAAAACTACAGCTGATCTGCTTTTAGTCCATTCCAGGTAGGTTGAAACCGCAGAGGCCAGGTCTAACCTACTCCACTCATCAGCTGTATCCGCCGGAAAGGCTGGGAGAATGCCCTCCCAGTTCCTACGAAATTATATGGCAAACTTAGGTAATAAGCTTGGTATCGGCCTAAGGACTGTCTTGTCTGGGAGCACCAAACAATATGGTTCTGAAAAGGCGCACAACACAGAGATTCTTCTGGCCGAGGCATCGGCTAGTACAAAACAAATAAACTGTTAAAAGTAAAAATGAACAAGAGAAAGCTTGATCAAAACGGAGGAACCAGCGATGTTCCCAAGACTAGTGTTAAGTCCTCTTTTGGAAGAAACTATTTCAATGGACGTCAAATTTCTATGGCTGCCCCTAAAAATTGGATCACCAACTGATGTAGAGCATATCTTGTACATGACACAGCCGACAAAGCGGGGATTTGACCCTTCAGGGAATTATAAGCTAACCCTAAGAGACTACTCTGCAGAAATTCCAAAATGTTAGCTACCGAAGGAGATCTAAGTCCCCAAACCCTTTCCGTAGTATTCCAGATCTGGTAATAGGTCACAATCGTGGACTTCTTATGAGCCTGTAATAATGTCTCCACTATACTGCCAGAGAGACCCAAGCCTCCCTCTCACTTCCAAGTTATTAAACTTCATCCTCCTGCGGTTCGGGTGCCAGGCCCCACTCCGCAAAAGGAGATTTTGACAAGGAGGCAGTGGGACCTGGAACCACGGCTGCCTGAGTCAGTAAGGTAAGACTACTGTTGCTGTGATCCTTTCTCGCTGAATCTTCAGCAGGATTTTGAGAGCCAATGGAAGCGGCAGGAACACATATACCAAGGGAAATTCCAAGACCTGGACAGAGCACCCCGACCCAACACCTGTGGATGCCAGGTCCGGGAGGAGAAGCAAGGCGGTTGGCACTTCTCCTCCAATGCCATAAGATCCATCGATTGAGGCCCCATTCTTTGTGATCCTCAATGACTTGACTCAAGTGATCTCCTAAAACATTCCCAGGTTCTGGGAGATAAGATGAAGTAAGAGAGCCGAGATTCTTCTCTGCGCATAGGTAGATTGACATGCCACCTGAAGGAGAGGGCGACTTCTTGTGCCCCCTTGATGAGACACCCAAGCCCCCGTAGTTGTTCAAAGACTCTTGACAGTACGACCTCGCAACATAGGTTGGAATGCTAAGAGAGCGCGTCTAACAGCATCCAATCCCAGGGAACTTGAACTCTTCACCCCACAAAAGTTCCATCGGCCTTGAACCTGCTGTCCCAGGCAGTGTGCCCCGCAGCCTGCCAGACTGGCATTGGCCATCACCACTATTGGTTCTGAGGCCTTCAATGGAAGTCCACGGGAAAGATTGCGATGTACTGACCACCAAACCAGGGACCAGATTCTTGGAATTGGCAGATAGATTTTTCTGGAACAAGGAGTGACGATCCCACTGAAGAAGAAAGTTGCATTGAAACCTCCTTCTGCGCCACCTGACCCACGGGACTACTGGAACTGTGGCTGATAGAACCCCAGATACTGCATGCATTGCTTCACCATCATAGATGGCCTGGCTATCACTGCCTTTTTCTAAGACTGAATCTCCTGGACCTTCCTCTGAGGAAGAGTAACACCACCCTGATCCGTGTGGAATTGTACTGCCAAATACTCCAACATTTGGGTCGGATGCATCTGGCTCTTCCGAGAGTTGAACAACCAACCAAAACAAGCTAGTGTTTTACAGGTGAAATTCACATGAAGTAGAAGGAGCTCATTTGACAGACCCAGAAGTAGCATGTCGTCTAGATGATGGAATATTTGCACTCCCTTGACACTGAGTTGCGATGACAGCAGACAGTAGCTTCGAGAACATTCTCAAAGTCGTGCAGAGACCGAATGGGAGACATTAAAATTGAAAATTAGAGCATTCCCCGGAAAATCTGAGAAATCGATGGAGAGATGCGTCTATGGAAACAATAAGATACGCACCACCAGATCGATGGAAACCATCCAGTCTCCTGAGTCCAATGACTCAATTTTGAATCGTGGTACCTTCATGTAAGAATTCCGAAACCCCCTGAAGCCTCTGGGACCAAAAACAGAGGGGAACATACTCCCTGAGTCTTGCTCCTACTCGAGAGGGTCAAGTGGAGACACCCTCAGAATTACCTATTTGAAGCCTTAGGAGCTTCGTTGGCCCTGGGCTTGGAAGGTTTCTGGAAGGTTGAAACGGCTTGCTTCCACTGTCTGAAAAACTGTAAGCACTGGCCTCTGAATCCTTCTTTGGATCTCTTGTTAAACCGACAGGGCTGCTGTTGACATTTTCTCTACTGCAGGATTAGGCTAGATCTGCCGCTGGCAACCCGCTGGATTGCTGATTCTAAGTCTTCCGGAATAGTAGCTTCCCGCCAAATGGAACTTAACATAACTGTGCTTAGAAGCTTTATCAGCTGACCAATGCTTCAACCATAAAGCTCTGTGGGCTGTGAAGGAATGAGCCAATATCTTTGCTTTCATTGAACCAGCTCACTGACCTAGTCAACAGCCACTTCAGCCAGAAAATCTAAAGCAGTCTTGAAAATTGCAAAAGAGAAGAACTGCCACTTCCCAGATTTTCATCTGAACATCCATCCACCAGCTCCGCTACCCCCAGTCTAAGGCTGGATTCACACTCATGCATTCCTGTATTCCGCAGAGCTGCACCACAGAAGACGTCCCCTAGGAGACCACAGTAAATAAATGGTACTGCAAAAAGCACCTAAATAAATAAATAAAAAACGCACAGGTGCGACTCCACCCCAAGTGCTTCTGCCACAGAAGTGAGCACTACCGCCGGCCTGCAGGCTGCTCCGGCCAAACTATACAACTTCCTTTTTTTTTTTTTTTCCCTTTTTATCAGGTCTGCATTTATTCTGTGGTTCATAGGATCCCTAAAGGCATCCGAATACTCCAGCGGAAGTGGAATGTGGCAAGCGAATCTTCGCAATGAAGTATGCAACTTAGGCGTAGTGTCCCAAGGGTTACAGCCTCGAAACTCTATTATGCACATTAAGCCCCTTCTCAGGCCCCGCTCACTCATCATCAAATACTTCTTTAATCTCAGAAATGAATGGGAAGGAAGGTAATGATCTCTTTAAATACGGGTAGTATCTCTGCTGTTTCTTTGGAGGTGACAACTCTCCCTGCCACTTCATCATATCCTTAACAGCCTCCACCAAGGGGGGAACCAGTGCGAAAAAATCAAACTTATGCGATTCTGAGACCATCACAGCCTCAGATGTATCCGAATCGCTATTGACTTCAGAGTTAAAACGCCGTGAAAACACAGGATCTGAATCTGCAGATGCTTAAAGATACAGCAGGATTCCTTGAAAGGCTGTTTAACCCTTCCTTGACTGTGTCCTTAATGTAGGATTTAACCTGGCGTGCATTTGCAGCATTGTCCTGAGCCGCCTCCTTGAAGCAAGATACACACACCTACTTTCCTCTGATGACCTCAGCTGAGCAGGCCCAACAGGATCCTTCTTCTGCCTGGGCTGGCGATTAAGACTTATCCAAAGAAGAGGATCTTCTTCTCTGTCTGCGCCCAGATATGCTCTTTCTAGAGGCTTTCTGATGTCTTGACCTCTCTTGGCTCCAATCCGAGCGACTAAAGTGAGGTAAGGGTGAGGGAGATCTGGAACGCAGCGACAACAGGCGTCTATCCAGCTGCATGCGACTCTGCGATTTGTCATGTCCCGTCTCCTTTTAACTCCTTTGAGGCTGAAGTGCTGATTAGGAACCTCTTTGCGGACATTTAGTGCGACTAAAGTGAGGTAAGGGTGAGGGAGATCTGGAAAGCAGCGACAACAGGCGTCTATCCAGCTGCATGCGACTCTGCGATTTGTCATGTCCAGTCTTCTTTTTACTCCTTTGAGGCTGGAGTGCTGATTAGGAACCTCTTTGCAGGCATTTAGCACGTAAAATCATATAGAGTGTGTGTTTAAAGTCGCATTGCAGAGCGATTTTTATTTTTGGTTTCCACCTTTGAGTAGTAAGAAGCATATTGTAATACGGATATAATCAGTGACAAGATGTGTCACTATTGAGCAATTTGAGTGATCACACGTAATACCATATAGAGTGTTTGGTCAAAGTCGCACTGCAGAGCGATTTCTTTTTTTGTTTTTTCACTTTTGAGTATTAATAAGCATATTGTATTAC